>SMGT01012134.1:0-35717 GCA_004794575.1 Lanistes nyassanus | reverse complement strand
GGGGGGGGGGGGGGAGAGAAAAAAGGGCAAACACGCGCGTGCTGAGGAGCGAGTTTAGCGTTTCATGGCTTGAGAGCGTCTCAAGTGTCACCAGCTCAGGACCCACACAGGGCGCAGTGGAAGTCTGGAGCCAGACCGAGGCACTGCAGGTTACGTAGACAAACGTTAATGAGGGTATGGTCTTCGCACGAAGAACACGTTTGCTTCATGGCTACACAGCTGTGTGATGTGTGCTTGTGTGTGGCGGTAAGAAGACAGCGAAGTCGCGTGCCACTGGTGTCAGTCCGTGCATTGTGCTGACCGCTCGAGTTCACTCAAGGTCAGCGTGGAAAACCAGGCTAAAGGCAGTAAAGGGAAAAGCCGGTCACTGGGTCAGCAAGATGGTGGCTGGCCTTGCGACCAACGAGGGCAGGAACGAAAGCAGGCGAGTACTGCTGTGTATATTGGTTCATGTTTTTCTGTAGCTGTTGCCGGAGAGTGACAATAATGGATTGTGCAGGGCGTGTTGACGCGTGGGGTGGGTCACTTGAACCCGCTGGGAGATCTGTTACCCCTGAGAGAGGACAATGTCGTAGGAGATCTGTTGACCCAGAGAGTGGGATACTCACGTGAAGTGCGAAACCTGGTGTACAACGTGAACACGACATCGAGTCAAAAGACGGGAGGGAACGGAATGTGTCGCAGGCTGGAAGGTGGGGAAACCTTCACTGGAGAGCTCTTCAGATCTGAGATTTTCTACCATTCAGATAATACTAGCTATTTGTGAATCTTAGCAAGGGTTGTTTAAATGCTCTTTGAATGGCTGTGCTTTTGGAATTTTTTTTAAACCAAGGGTCAAAATGACCCTCTAGCCTATAATCTGAGGGTCATTTTGTGGGGAAAAACCCACACCCCCAACCCTTTTAAAAAAACTGCTGTTAAGCCCCAGCAGCGTGTTACTTGGCCATATGTTAAATCTGTGCGTCACTGCGACGCACGGTTTTAAAATCACTGCGTCATTTTTGAAATTTTGTGGGTACATTGCGCTGGATCGGCCACTGGCCTCCCCCCCCCCCAATATCTTGAAGCAGTACCGGTAGTATGCAGGCCCCGTATGCATATAAACGGTACTAAATTTATTCCAGAATTGCTGATATTTTCTCTGAAAACGCTGTTTCGGCATAGTTGAAAGAAGCTGTTTGCTCCTGGGACGACCGAATAACTGAGGGAAAATTAAGCTATTCTGCTTTCGTGAAATTCAAGGAACTTATTCGTGTCATGGCGGCTATTCTGTAATAAGTAAGCTATTTGGGTTTTTTGCATACGGGGCCTGGTCCCATATGCATGTAAACTGTACTAAATTTATACTGAAATAACCACTTCGGGAACAGCTATTCCTTTCATATACCGGGATAAAGTTCGATTTGCGCAATAACTATTTAATGAGTTATTTTAATATGGTGGGAATTCTCCTTGTATGCGCATGCGTTGTTGTTAGCACTTCTCTGTAATCACTTCACTGACAGAAAACAATTCCAAACTGGTCCAGCACAGCCTGTAGCGAGGTTGAAATTATGCTTGAAGAACTGGCAGTCGAACGTGTATTATTGGTGGGAAGGAGAAGATAGTTTCTTTGGAGAGATTTTTGTTTAATTTGTTAGCCAAACATGGCAAAGTCATCCTAATTCTTGAACAGCCTTTTCCTAGCGAGTCTCGTTGGAAGTTATTCCGTCACTGCATTCTACTCTAGCCAGAGTTTCTAAGCATTTCTTGTGGAAACATTATTCTCTACTAGTTCGGTATTATGACATGAGGTCTTTTCTCCCAGACTAGACGACCTGTGTAAGTGGACTATGGCAGGGGAACCAACAACCGCCAAAACTTTATTTGCGTATGCTTTACGCAGTGTAACGAGAAATGCGCAAGTGACTTTTAAAAACGCGTCATATACGTAAAAAAAGGTTCGTTAACGCGATCCCTGTATACACTAGGAAAATGGACCTTGCGACCGCTGTTATGAACGGAAAGGAATATTCGAATGCTCACGCAACCCAGCCCCGAGTTTCTGAGGACAGAAGGTTAATTTTTAACTTCTTGGAAGCACGACCAACGTTGCTTAAGGCAGAATGTTTCTGTTAGGATTAAGGCAGAGCCTCTCGGGATCTCCAACACCCTCTTTCATTTTGAAGCGGAGTTTATTGAGGTCGAATGCTTCTTGTCTCAAGGATATTTTCGCTGTTTGGTATTCTGGACAGTGGCGTTGTTTCTTGTCTGGAGGTCATGTCCCACTGTTCACATTTGGAGTAGAGTTTATGCAGACTGTGACAGCAGCGTCATTATCGGTTGTCCTCTTCCTACAGCCTGAATTCTCAGGAGCGCATGCAGCTGAGCGTTGACCCAATGTCCTAGTCTTCACTGAGCGGATGGCGGCGATAGGATATATAAAGAACTTGGAGCATGGCTTCTGGTTTTCACGCGTGCGTGCTACAAGTTCGTAAATCGCCGGGCTTTTGAGCAAACAAACGCTCCACGCTGCTTCCACAATAAAGAGGCTTGGCTCACGAAAGTATGCTTTGAAGACAACGATGAGCTAAAGTTGGCACAAGAAGACGTCACTGGGCAAAGAGCACTTGAAACGGATAATATTTGTTCTTTTCTGTCTCGATAGGATGTCAAAAGAAGGAGGGATAGAAGCCGAGGCAGGCCGACAGACTTTTTATTGAGCATGCTCCATTCCTTCTTTTCTTTGCGAAATATTTTTTTCCTCATACTTTATCTCCCTCGTAGATGCTTTTGGCAGACTGATGTACCGGACATATGCAGAGTGCAGCGCAGTCGTCTATCGAACTGGGAAAGATAATTCAAAACTGGGCTGTCACGATGCACACGTTCCCGGCAGGCGTCGTCTGGTGACGAGATTAAAGGTATTATAGTCGTATTTATTACTAGAAGAGGTTGATATCATATGTTCCAAATGCGTAACTGTCTTCTTTTTTCTTTGTCATAATTTGCCAGCCAATGGGATCACTTAGTTTCGCGGAGGATTCTGATCTGGTTCAGTGTAGAACTGAGTGGGAATAAACTCGAGCTTCATTCTGTTTGCTGACAGCACTTGTATAGGTGCTCTGTAAGTGTCTTGGCCGTTACCAGGCAACGCGAGAGATGTAGATCTAAGAATTACAGATGTAGAAAGTATATAAAGATTGTCTAGGCCATGCAGTTTATAATTTCTGCTTTCCTAGACATTTTGTTTGATGGAAGCGACGATGAGTCGATTAATATTAATGCTGACAGCATGCATGCACTTGCGAAAAGGGGAATGAGAGGCTAGCAGTATTGCTTACGCTTTTCGTTTACATTTGGTTGGGCGGGTAGGTGGGTAGTTGGTTGGTTGGTTGATAGAGGGAGAGATAAGACAACTGCACTAAAGCTCTTCGTTAAGTTTGAATGCCGCATGCAAAAGTTTTCTATAAACTTTTAAAAAATATGCTTCAAGCTGTGATTGGTCTGAGCAAGTTTTCTCGATGATGAGATGACAGCGTGGTTAGTAATGATAGTGGCGGCAGTAATCATGATACAGAAGTTCTCAACACCAGTAGTCCAACATCCGAGGTGTACAGTATTGTCAGTCACGCACATATTCACCTTATCACGCGGGAACCCACCACCCTGCCCGTCGCGTGCCAAAGATCTGACACACGAGAGCTTTGCAGCCTTATCATATTCTGTTCTGCTTATGTACTCTTAATACACTATGATATGTGGCAGTGGCTTACAAGGACATGCTGGCAAAAGCTTCTGTACGCATGATGTTAATTTAGCCCTGTTCTCTTGCCTCTGTGCTGGCAGTCTTGTAAGTGATTCACCAACAGTATTTTGCTTCTCTCACCCCTGTGTTGCGTTAGAAATAAAAATATGCGAGTGACGTTTGTTTCCTGGAAGTGGGGAGAAATACACACTTCTTGATCATACAGTTGGCATTTCCACCATTTTTTATATCGGGATAGATCACAGTGAGCTTTTTAAAAACTTTTGGACAGTTACTCTTTTGGTTTCGACGGATCAACTTATGTATATCAGACCGTTTGTACATCTTCTGTTAATACGCTCAGTTTACCTTATCAGACACACTGGGTTTGTTATTTACCAGAAAGCTGGTATTCTTAGGCATTCGTTTTATGTGTTAAGCTGCTGTAGCCACTTTCGTTTGGTGGGTGTGTACACTATTAGATGTCTTAGATGAGTTAACGCTGTTAAATGTGACTGCACAAAAGCATATATAAAAAACTAATTTTAAGGAGCACACCTTACAAAGGTGTTGCACTTACCAAGAGAATGTGTCCTTAGCAAATAGCATGCAAATACCGTATAGTGACCGTGCAGGTGAGCTATACAATTTTCAGAAACGCTTGAAGCAGGGGTTTGGGAGAGGAGGAATAGGGTGGCAGATGGTTGTTTGCTGTTCGGGCGCCATACTGCCGATGCAGGTAGTTGTGTGCACTGGACTGACAGTCTGAATGACCTTTTGCTTGTTCGATCGACCAGGGTGTGGCTGTCTCCTCTTCATTTCCGTTCAGAAGCGTTAGTGAGGAGATGATTGTTTCTGGTCTTGGAAACATTTGACAGACCGCCGATCTGTGCTGTGTCATCCCAGTCTGAATGCCAACAAGTTGTTTCTAAAGATTTCAGTCAGTTGCCTGTTGCTTTGCTCGCTTTCAGTACTCGAAGGGAACAAATGTCTTCTGGTATTAGTAAAATGCAGGCGTACTTTGAGTGATAGAGAGATGGGAGAGAAGGGGGGAGGGGTGAGGGATGAGAGGGTGGGACGGGAGACAAATGAGGGAAGGTGTCGTTTATTTTTGACGTAGAGTACAGAGGCGAGTTTTACAGATGCAGGGAACACCAGTTGCGCAAGGCATAGTGTCAGACCCCCCACGTTTGGTTACAGACTATGTAAAACTCGTCTCCGGCTTGTGTGCTTTAGAAAATCATCACTTTCTGTGGTATAAGTACATAACCTCGAGTGCGTCACTCCTACTAGTTTGCCTAGCGAGCCCCCACTGTGTTAGCATGAACTTTTCAGGTCAAACTGTGGACTGGTAGGCTCGGTCATTTGTGCCATTTGTGCAAGAGCTTTATACGTGTGCTCATTCAACTTCCGACCTTTTTTGTTGTATTTCGGTGCATCGAGGGTACAGTGTTCTGCTGGCCAGCTTTTCTGCACATACTTTGTTGGAGTATGTAATGAGCGTGGAGGGGTAAACTTTGTTTTCAAACTGTTTACTAATATATGCACGCACGCACGCATTTACTGAAGTTATTCCTTGTAAATTTTTTGCACGGTTTCTCCTTCTCCTCCTCCTCCTCATCTTCTTGTTCGTCGTCGTCAACAACAAGAACAAGTACATTTACACAGGCGCTAGTCTTGATTTAGTATAGTAGCACGTAATATCAACTTGTGCTTTTCGTGTCTGCAGTCACTTGCAGCCCGATCATAAGCAAAAAGGGTTATACGTGTGTATGTATGCATCAGAAAGCGTGAGTGCGAATGCAAACTAAACACAAGTACAAAAGTAAAGCAATGTCAGAAGGCGTGCACATTTAACACGGGAAGTGACATCCCAAACAGGTGCCACCGACTGTCCGTATTAGTGCTTGCGAAGTGCCATCATTTTGCACAACGCAGGCCATATCTGAAGCAAGCTGTTTTCAAAGACACGTACCATATCGTACAGCTGCACAGTTTAAGCGGCGTTCGTGCGGCGCGACCTAGCAGTTTGTGGGGTTCATGGGGCTTGACCAAGTAGTATGCACGATGCAGTCTTTACTGAATGTGGTCGATGGACAAATCCTCAGATTTTTCCTACCAGGGCTAAGTGCAGCCGTTTATCGAAAACGAGTGGTGTGCCATAATTCCCGCAAGCAGGCGTCGAATGCGGGTTGAGGGGATGGGGGCGGGGGCAAAATGCTTTGCGCGGTTACACCAAGTGACAGCCCTATGACTGAATGACAGTAATGCTTCTGTACTAATTTGCGGCAGCACGTCAAAATTAGGTCTTTGTCAAACTTCGTCGGCATGTCTGAGAATGTCTACGCGTCTTTATCGAATTGTAGAAATTTGGAAATGCACTGTAAAAAAGGACTTTAAAAATGCTGCAAACAGTGATTGTCGTGAGAGTAGAGGCGGGCACAAATGTTGGGACATATCTTCGAACAACACGACCGACATTTGTGTGGGATTTTTTAAGCCGGGTGGTTGTGCAAGGCTCGTTGTTTACATCAGTCGCCGTGCAGATTCGAACTTTACAGCTTTTGTATGCCGCAGATGGCGGCGTATCAGACCACCATGCGTGCATTGCGGCATTGATCTCGCGGAAAAGCGGTGTGCGCCAGAGCAAACTGCGAACTGAAATCCACACCGTCTCCAGTTATTGCTGTCACATCGGCCTTCGCGGCGTGCAGGGCTTCTTGATGTGTCTGTGCTCTGATCGCTCCCCCCATCTCTCTATCTCTCTGTATTTATCTATATCAAAGGACTAGCCAATGCGCGCTCTCCGGGGCTGAGCTGCATGGGTCGGGGTATCGGCACGTCCTGTCATGAAAAGCGGAGTGGAGACTCACTGGAAGTATTTCAAGTTCACTTTCAAGTGCGGAAGGGTGATGTGAACGCCTGTGCAACCCGGAGCAGATGCTTTGCCAAAACAACGTCAATTATCCCGAACGTAACTTACTGTGTGAAATTAGGCGCAGCGTAAGAACTCGTTGAGTTTTAAACTTCGCCGACGTCTGATGCCTTTGACTGGAGACGTGACCACCCAGTGGTGAACACTAGGTAATGAGTAGTCCCTCAGTATTCACATCTTCTGGACCCGCTTGCAGAAAACCAAATATACCATCTCCTGATATAGCAGCGCATGAAAAACTTACATGAAATGCTGGTGTTTGTAAGAGTGAGACACCAAACACAACCTTTTCCATTAAAACGCTTAGCATTGTAATAATATAAAGCTTTCAATGTGCTACGAGTTTTTGAAGGTTTCGTAATATTACCTTTTCAACTTCCCGGTTTTGATGCGATCGTGCTAGGTTGAAGTCGTCTTTGCATACACATGTATTTAAAAGCTGAAAGAAGTCTTCCGTGAGTCAGATGTTTTATAGCCGACAGTCTTAGCGTAGTAAGTTTCATGCATTAGAACGTAATTAGATAGCCTTTTCAAATGGGGACGTATTTTATTACACATTTTGAGCTGCAGATGTACCAGGTGCGCAAGAGAAGAAAGAATGATAGGTGGGGTCACTAGGGTGACAGTGTAACGGTGTTTTTGATGCACGCCTGCAAGTCCTGCGTGCTCCACAAAGCTGTTGTTGGTACTGGTAATGTGTTCACCTGACAATGCATGCAGCGGTAATCTGCAGGTCAGCAGTGTTTTTCGTGTGATGTGTGTACCCACGTTAGTGCATTTGGATTCTTGCTTACGCGGTGTTTGCTGTGTGAATATAGTCCAGGTTTACGAGAAGTTATTAATGCCAGATGTTTGCATCTTCTCAGATTAGTGTTCGTTGCTGATGTATATGAACAGATCTGCCACGTTCCTTACTTTCGACTCTCTCTTTGCTACGTGTTTGGGTACGGTAGGCTCCCTTGGTTGCACACGTCAGCATACGGTTGTGTCTAGCGCTGCCAGTACTTTGTTGGGGTTGTCATTTGATGATTTATAGCGCTCTGTCCTCGTTTGTTCTTTGTTGATGCATATAAACATTTTCGCATGGACGCGGCTGTGCTGAAAATAGCATTATTTTAATTTTGCTTTTTCTCCAACCATCCCTCAGCAGCAAAAAAAAAAAAAAGAAGTGGGGGATGTAGAGCTATATAAGATGGTCATTGATTGTATTGTAAAAATGAAAAACATTTCCAGTTCGGTATATTTGAACCATGACCTAGTGTCGTCTGCTAGGGACATTGTATTTCTCTTAACTCCCCTACTCACTCTCACAGGACTGACGTGAAGATGATGACCTTATCTAGTCGGAACCAAACACTGTAATAATTTGCGATATAAAATACCAATGACAACACATTCACACGATCCGAGCCCATACCCGCCTACATTGTTTCCTCAAAAAGACAACTCGTACGATGAGACATGATTATAATTTACAGACGGATTCAGAATTAGACCATGTAATTTATGAACTGATAGCTTAATCTAGGGGAAACTCGTTCTTACACCTTTAGATGTCAGTCTAGGTGAGCTAGCTCTACAGAACTGTTAGCAAAACAAGCTACAACCACCCCTTATCTACAACAAAAACTGGTATCAAGCAAGGAGGCACACATACCTTTCTCAACTTCCGCTGTACGCACAGGGGATTCATTTTCAGTTACAAAATACTACCATGCTGACGTCACAGTTCGCACAGCAATCTTTACCATAGAAGGGAGACCCCGTATCTCTGTCAATGTGGACATCGATGATGTGGATGAGTTTTTCTCGTGGGGACGCGAGTTTGCAAGTCCTACCGACTTGGGGCACGCATGCCGGTTGCTAACTGCAACGACAGATAACTGTAGGCGAAGCCATGACCTCAACACATCGTAACTTCTTATAGTTACAGTGAAGAGACTATCCGCGTTGGTCGATAGTTGAGTGGTAAAGACATTGGGTTTTCACATTTAAAAGTCTGCGCGTGCAGACTTTCCGTAGTCGAACTCTCACACGCTTTCTTACAAATTTCCGATCAATACAGAGCCACCGAATATAGGAAAACGATCAGGTTTGCGTCAAATAGCTAAACTCACAGTCTGACATTTTGTCAGCCCCAGACCTTTTGATCTCGCTAAGGCATCGCTTGCCCACACTTCCCCCCACATGACTGGGTCAAATCTTTACCTCTTCCCCGCGGACTTTTAGTCATCCTCATCTGCAGGCAGCCTTCAGCCTTCCTCACATCCGGTGATTTCTTGAAACCTGTTGAGCAATGATACTTTCCACGGCAGATGGTAACTTGCCAGTGGTCCTTCAGAGCCCTTCAGATTATCTTGTTCTTCTGACAAAGTTCGAATGTCGCCATCCAACATGCTACACGTTGTGTCCCGCTGCGACCTGTCTCTGGACACGAGCCACACAGATAAGCTAACCAAAAGGGACACGTAGGCACCTGCGGCTGCATGTGACAAAGAATTGACTTATGTACATTCAGAAACCTCTGGATGTGGCCCATTGGCATGCTTCAAATGTTATCCCTTACTATTCAAAACTGCTGTAGAGATTCGCCATATATACGCGTGTATTTACATATACACGCTTTTAGTAGATAATATTTTAAGAGTCAGAATGTTTCATTTTTACGAGAAGGTCATGTGCTGTTGGCTACAGCGATGTTGGCATGTTTGTCAGCGATGTTGCTGACAAAACCTTTGACGTTAATACCATAAAGTAGTCAGCAACACGCGAGTGGCGTATAGAATGATGAACAGCGATATCGCCGAGCCCTGTTAAAAAGGACAGCAAAAGAGCTATGGCTTTAGAAGGCATAGCACACTGGGAACGACGTAGAAGCAATAATCCTCGACAGAGAGGCTGGGTGGGGCCAAATCTTTCGGATGAGGGCAAGAGATCGGCGGTCATTAACGTCGACTAGTGTGGGCCACTTGGCTGTGACAAGAAAACGACCTTCACCTTGTGCTGTGGAGCTGGGCGGTAGTGCTTGTTTGCGGTGGGGTTAACTCGTTGCTGGAGAATGTTATTTATGTGATTGCGTTGTGCAAGGTTGATTTGGAGTCGCCTGTAGTGGATTTTCCAGGGTTTAAATATCAGTTCATGCAGCAGGGAAGAAGTGCCGTCAAGCAAAAGCATGTTGTTTACCAGTACTACCTTTTCTTGTGCAGGTAGCTAGAAGCAGCGATAAACGAAGGTAAAGAGAAGTAAAAAGTGATGTCACTTGTTACTGGATTACAAACTTGAGCTGTTTTCGACTTTGGAAGCTTCCGCCGTTACCGTCTGCCTGTGTCGGCCAACAGAAACGACAAAAATAGAACGTAAAGTAGCGACAACCGCTAACGCGCAGACGTGCTAAAGACTAAACAGTGACTGACAAGAGCCTGATCATTGGTGACAATGAATTTATTGGAAACAGTAGGATGTGTGTTGCTATAAGACTCAACTATTTTCTCAGGACATCTAAATAACAGTCAGTCCTTTGGACCTGATTACGTGTGTGACTCTGACTATATTATGTTGTTGATTTGTTTGTTTGGTTGGGGTTTTGGTTTGTTTGTTTTGGTAAATGCCAGACGTCGAGATAGTTAGCTCCATTAAGTCAATGGCATTTACATTCTCCCTCAGTCTGTGTCCTGCTGTTTGAGACTCACGAAAGAGGCCACCGTAGGTAAAATTTCCTTTGCTGGGCACGACGTCTGTTGGTTTTATCCTACCTCTACCCTGCCCCTACCTCTCCCCATTTTCCCTGATTTGCTTGCGTACGGTCCTTTGGTTTTATTTTGTCTTGTCCCCACCCTTGAGGTCATAATCACCTAGCAGTGTCAATAGTGTAAGCGATCGACTGAGTGCAGATTATTTATATGCATGCATCGGATTAAAGAAGGCTTGGTCTTCGCCATTTGCCCTATGGAAGGTAAATATGATCAGGAAGGTCACGTGCTGGCGATTCCATTGGCAGTCTGCGCTGCAGTGTCACAGTCACGAACACATCGTAGTCTTTCCATCCTATTCACCGCCCCTCACTGTCACGAACACGTAGCGACTCACCGCCTGCAGTACCGCTGTGCCTTGCGCCGTTAACAGTGCTAGACATTTTTTTCCCTCGTCTGTGGGCTGACAGGGTGCTTCTTTTTAAAACTGTCGCGAATCTCTCCACTAGACATTCAGGCGCAACAGGTTTGTGCTTTCATAGATTTTTCTTTGGCAGGAACAATTTTGGGGGGGGAAGGGAGCAGAAGGGTTGCCTCTTGGTGAAGCTCACTATTGACATGTTCTCAGCGACAGCTAGACTGCACAAAAGGTGAAGAGTGATGTTTCATCCCGCTAGGCTGCGCGCTTATCCCTTGGGCGTCGACTGCAGAACGTGCACTGCGCACAACTCTCTTCAAGGATAACACTTCATCCATTCGCAGAGCCTTGATTCATGGAAAGGTCAGTCATGCAGAGTTTCTGCAGTAAAAAGATGCAGCTTTATTTCCCAGGAATCACTCTACCTGTCATAAGAGGTGGAGTCCCCTTCCCGCTGCCCCCCCCCCCCGCATCTTTTATTTAAGAGTTTTTTGGGTTTTTTTGAAAAAAAAGAACTTGGGTGCAAAAGTACCGGAGGGATTAGGAAGAATGGTATTTAATGGCTTCAGTATCGTGTAACGTGAGGGGATCGCCTTCAGGAAAAGATTAGATACATAAAGTCAAGTGCACACCACTTCGTGCAGTACGCTATGTAGCAGCTACGTGATTGTCGGGTAGCTGCAGACTGAGACTGTTCATGACAAGGGGCACAATGATTGCCTTCGGTAGCGGTTACTTATGATCCAGCCACACAGCACGAAATCTAACCACTTGAGCATGACGACTGTTTGGTCTAGACTGGAGGAGATGGGAGGGGAGGGCAGTGTCGACTTCGGTGAGTTTTGAGATGCCAGTTAGCGTCATCTGAAGCCTGGCACACGCACAGTCGGACTAACTCGGATCGAACAGGCGACCAAGAATTGTTTTGATCATCGGCAATGAAATTGTGATAAATCTTTATTCCGAGATGGTGATCTTTCGACGAACCAGACAACCAGCTAGCTCCCTCTGTCACTTTCGTTTGACTGCGACAGACTGGTGATGCTCGCAGCATGCGGTAGTTTGCCGACTGGAACCTTATGGCTGGTTTTGTCGGCGGAAGATTCACTGGGAGACGGGAGGGGTGGCCAGGATTGGATGACGACTGCAGCCTTGCTGGTTTCATTGGTCATCGGATTAGTATTGGCTTTGCCCAGGAAACTTTTAGGGAGAGAACTGGGGCCAGGAAATGAAGGAATGGAAGGGGAAAAGAGTCGTATTTACTCTGTAACCCAAGCCCGTGTCACGTATTACAGTGGGAAGAAGTTGATAGACCTTTCAACTGTCTGGCAGGTGTGTGATATATTTTAATCAGTCGGTCTGTCTTATCGCCCAGCTCTGCGCACGTAACATTTCTGTTGTGCAGTTTCCCGAGCAGTATTCCAGACATTGGATACAGCGTTGTGTGTGAAGTGTTAGAACGACTACCAAATCCCCAGGGTCGAGGGAAATTGCCAGTGATTCTGGATAGATCGAGAACGATTGCTGCTCGAATGAGGAAGCTGAGCAGCTGTATCCAAAGCAGTACCTGCATCGTTTGCTTCACAATCGGTTTTCCTGATGCGGTGGAACGAAGGCTTCTGTGCTGACTGCGACGGATATTGGCAGCGATTCTTGGAAACATCGAGAAAGATTGCAGCGTCAAGCTGGGGGCAAGCTGAATAGTTCCACCCCTTGCAGTGCCTGCATCCTTTTGATCCCGAGGTGAAGAAACAACGCCACTCCTCTCCGGCCCGCATGCGACCGCGCAGTTTGGATTGATTTTGCGAAGCCGACGCCGTCTGACTGCGCAGCGGCACGGAGTTCGGCTGCATGCTGCAGTCTTTCCCGGCACTTCGGAAAGCCTTCAGACAGCGTTTGTGATCCATTGCGTGGACTGTTGAGTGATCCAGATTCTAGCCAGACTGTAATTCTTTTTTTGGACTTGCCAACTGGTTGGACGAGGGGGTATTTGCGTAGCCACCGTGGTGAGCAGATTTCACCGTCAGGCGTTCTTGGATGCGGGTCAAAGTGAACTCTGCAGTGGAGGCAGTACCGCTGGCAAGGAGCGGAGGGTTAGTCGGCAATGCACCCATTTTTTTTAAAGCGCCGAATTGTTGTCTTGTGTATATTCTGATTCCTTGGAATGTGAACCAGTCTCCTGTGACATTATCAGTCCGTCAAGAAAATTTATCAGATCGTTTGTGCACCACTGTTAAGTCTCATTCCGTCAGCATTGCTTTGTCGTAGAACCTTGGGCAGTTCAGAAAAAGATCTTGCGAACAACAAACCCAGATAAGACCAGGGTGCAACTTTAGTGAATCGGTTTCGAACTTTTGCTTGAAAAAAATCTGATTTAAATAAGTATATTTCCAGAGTTTTTATTCAGCAGTGTGCTAGACAAGAACTATAACATCTTGCCTAAGCGTGTTTTTGTGGAAGGTATTTATGCTCATTGATTTTTTAATACAGTATCTCTCAGAATATTGAGACGACTAGAATAGTCCTGAACAAACATTACGTAAAGTCGCCAACATTTGATCTACGGGTCATATTTCACACGCTGTTCATGCAGACCGTTACAGTGATATTCTGGGAAATGTCACCGCTGTGGATGCAACGCGAGGTCGCAGGCACATAGTCGCACGTGGTGTTCAGGCTAAGCTTACTCAACTGGCATTGAGCCAGCTAACCTAGACTTTGTGTAATTCCTGTTGTGCATTTTAAACTCTGTGATAACATAAGCCTTCATGAGTTTTCACGAAACTGGATAACAGGGAGTAATAATCTTGACCGCGGGCCACACTCCGTTAGTCTCGTACACATTTTCCTCTACCTATTATCGTACACACCTCCCTCCACTTTCTTCTCATTCCCGACCGCCTCAGTAGTACAGTGGTTATGGCATCTGCTTCCGAGGCGGGAGATTGGTGGTTCGCGCCCTGTTCGAGTCATACCTAAGACAATTGGCAATCTAGTAACTGCCCTGTCAGACCCCTGACACTATAGGGAACATTATTAGGACTGGTTGACACGGTGTCAGTATAATGCGACTGGGTGGGACTGAAGCCTGTGTTGCGACAGCAGTCCAAGGAGGGCAGCACGTAAACTTTGTCCAAGCAACACTGTCCTTATATGCACCTAGTTTGAAGGGGGGGGGGGGGCGTTAAGCAACAAACACCCACCTTTCTTCTCATTCCTTCCATCTTAGTCCTTGCCTCACCCTGTCTTTTTGTGGAGTTGAGGAAGACACACGATGTGGTTCGTACCCCGAGAAACAGTCCATTCTGATGTCTTAGTCTTCGGTGTTGTCGCTTGGGATGACTTGACGGCTTCAGCTTCCGGACCAGCGTTGGACTGGTTTTGAGTAAATACACGTTTGTCCCATTGAAAGCAAAGCACAACTACCTGCATAATTATGTCACAAGTTTCGCTAGCTTTCATGCACCTGCAGGCCATGCTGTCCGGGCATTTTCCATTGGCTACCGTGGGCATTAAACAGTAGTTCAATGGGACGTGAGAGTTGCGAACGACTTTGAGGTTGGATCGGTGGGTAGGCCAGGTGAGAGACAAGACAGTTGCCTTCCTTCGCTCAGCACAGCATATCAGAGCCCTCATTCTAGATTAACTGAAAGGTTTTTTCGGGGATCCGCGCGGCTAAAGGTACATAATCATTGTAAGACTCCGCAGATAAAAGGTTCCCTGTCAAACTTTCGAACGTGAACCTTAGCGTTCGTTTGTTCCAGGATTAAACTTTTCTCCACATTGTCTCTGTTGCATAAGCATCAGACATTACTCAGCCTAACGTTGGTTTCAGTTTACGTCATTTAAGATGAGGGAAGTATTTTCGTTGACGTTCCATATTTGTTTTGTTTTGTTGGTTTGTTTGTTTTACGGACAGAGAACTTGAGTTTAGCGTTCGTTCTGTTTGTTCCAGGACGGAGACGATCCTGCAGATCATAACTGATAAGTTATGCATGCTTCAGGTTTAGCTGTCACATTCTGGCTGTTCAGCTACGTCGAGTCTCCTTTGCATAGACACTGGAGCCAGAAAATATAAATCTGAGCAGCGAGACATTGCAGAAACAGCTTTGTGTGTATATGTGTCTTAAATGCGTAACACTTTCCATACACATATGCAGCAGGCATCTGCTGACTGCCTGTGCATGGACTTTATTCGCTTTCGTTGCAGTTTTGCGGAGAATGTTGTTGGCACGACTGCAAAAGAGATCGATGCACACTGAAACACGGTGCAGCAGCAGCGCGTGGATGTGTCGTCTCATCATCAGCAAGAACAGCTGCAGCAGCAGCCGCGTGTGGATGTTAGAGACTTTTTCTTTCTTGTTTGGCCTTTGAGAGTATCAGAGATTGTTTCGACGCGTGACCCTCTCACGTCAAAGCGAAAGGCCACAGGCTTGATAATGCCTTGGGAACGTAGTCATTACAACTTCCGATAACCACTGAAACTTTGCGAGGTCCAGCGCTGAGATAGTGTCCGAACGAGACTCAAGAGAGAACGTCATTTTTCGGACGTCACTGGTGACGCTGCTGGGAAGCTTTCGAGAAGTCTTCAGTCACGCGTTATCAGCTGTCTTAGAATCTTAACGCGTGTTGTGCACCGAGTTTTATCTGGTGAATTAAAAGGAGATAAAGTTTCTAGTCTGTTACTTTATAAGTTCGCGATCTATGTGAATCTGGAGAAGGCCTTTTCGTTGAAGCTGACAGTGCGTTACCCCTTGGAAATGGGGTGCGTTCAGAGCGTGCCCTACGTTCCGGACGGGGCGCCCGTGGAAACCATCTCATTCCGCCGACAGTCCGGCAGGAACAAGCGGGGGGTCAGCAAGAAGCTTCGCAACAAAGCAGCGCAGGGCGACGTGGTGGAAACAGCCAGCACTGCCGCGACACCCACCGGCAACGACCCAGCGGCAGACAGCGAGACATGCACCCCTAACCCCTGCAAAACAATAAACAAGGGCCTGGAGTCCAACGGCGCGGGCACGCCGCGGGCCGGCCTCTTCAAGCGGAAGTTCAAGCACAGCAACGAGCTGAGCCTGTCGGTGGACAGCCTGGAGGCCGTGGACATGGAGGTGCGGGAGAAGAAGCTTTTGCACAGGAGAGGTCTGTTCCCGGCCTGGAAGAAGTACGAGCATTGCACGTTCTGCGTCAAGGGCGCCACCGAAGAACAGCGACCTGAGCAGCAGCAGGGCGGCACGGCGCCCATTGTGGACGAAAAGAGCGCTTTGCGCATCGCGGAGCAGCAACAACAGCAGCAGAAGCAACAGCAGCAGCAGCAGCCCCAACAGCAGCACCCCACGCTGTGCCGCAAGTGCTCGGGCTCGCTACTGGCCAACATCCAGAACAATTTGCGGTTGCCGCATAGACACAACCACGGCGTTAGCATGGCCATCGCCAATCTTCTGGCCATGGTGAGTGCCGCTCAGTATTTCGTGTGTGCAGCGCCTGATCCTTTGTCCTGCTCCTACCTTCTCTCTTCCCTCTAGTCCCTCTGTGCTTGAAATTTGTTTTGTGTCACTTTCATCAATGTTAGTGAGCTTTTGATAATGTTCTCGTTCAACTTTCTTTGTAAGAATGCCCTTTAATTTTGGCGTAGGCATCCCAGCGAAAAACGACTCAAGCAGCAAACGCATTTCAAACTGTCCTATTCGGAGATAACTGGCTCATTCGTGGGAGAGTTTGAGAATGTTCACCTAATCTTATATGGTTTTTCTGGTTACTTTAGGGTTTGGGCCATCTACTTAACATTTTCCCAACATTGCTTCGCATGAGGCATTTCAATGTGTTTACAGTACTTTTTTTTTTGGGGGGGGGGCACCACTGCGATGCCACCGGGTTTCTGTTTTAGGACGTAAGCTGAAGGGTAGGGTGGGGGATTCGCTAGGGAAGGCAGGGATTGCACGATCTTTTCATCAGGACTGAACACACAACAAAAATAGATGAGAAAAGACACGTATCTGTAGATTAAGAGAACTGCCACGTGAAAGTATGCACAGGAAGTGGAAAAGGGGGTGCTGGGAAGGAAGAGAAAAGGAAAGAGAGGAGAGAAGAACAGAAAGGACAGATTGAGTAAATGTGGAAATAAAATAAACGCAGAATTAAAATGCATTAGGAGAACCAGCAAAGGACCAGAGCCAGAGCCCTCGGTCACGCTCTAGTCAGCGCTTTTTAACGTGTCTGTCGCCGCTAAAGATTAGAAACCCAAAGCGACGGGGTTAGAGCGGCTCTACCCAGGACGGATTAGTGACGCAGAGAATGGGTATTTATAGCTCCCAGCGTCGCTTATCTTTACAGTAGACGCGAAGAATTACTTTTTTTGTCGTGACTGCCATCGCGAGAAGCGAGAAAATGTGGCCTTGTATAGGAGGAATGAAATAGATTTATTTCCAACGGCAGAAACGGGTCGGTACGTGAACGGTAGACAAAACCACTGAGTTGCTTAGGTAACTATAGTCTATGAACGTTTGCAGGCTGGGTATGGTGTGAGTGTTGAGGGTGCGGGAAGTTATTCAACAACTTCTGTTGCGCTCTTGTGTGAATAGTTTGCTGTCAAAAGGTGAACGTGAGCCACGCGTTTAGCTGCGTCCGCTGGCTTTGACTGAATGCTGAAAGATTGTTTAAAATGACGCACGGGTTTGCGTTTGTATGGGGGGAGGGGTGCAGGGGAGAGCCACTGAAAAGAAATGGCCGAGACAAATATTACTAACTTTCCACGCTTGCTTGGCTTGCTTGCTTGGCTGCTTGTTTATTTGTGATGGTTGTCTTTGCTGGTCCAGTGATTTTTAAATAATCATAGACAAGAATATGACTTTTTGTAGTCATTAAAGTTTGATCTACTTTTATATCACCTTTACGGTGATCGGTCCAAATTGTGAAGTGTATCGAACATGATGCTTTTTCTCCACAGTTATGTTTATCTAAGAAAATCAAAGCTTTGTAGCTGGATCCACGTCCTTCCACTTTCTTTCTTTCTTTCCTTCGCACTTCAATGTTTTTGCCTTGAAATGTGTCGAGATGCAAGATCGGGTGACGCTACGTGGTTTTGCCTTGCTTTCTAATTACGAGCCATGACGCATGCTGTTCTGTGACTTGCCCATGGTGCCGTCAGATATATGGGACCTTTCGGGTTAACAACCTTTGATGTACTTCAACACTGGTTATACCAGATATACAATAGTCACCGGACGGGTGATAACCCCCCCCCCATCCCCCGCCTTACCTTGTTTCTGTGCTTTCCTATATCTTGTCTTCCCCTTTCTTGTTGTGGCACATCATCTTCGCTTATGTCCTTGCTCTCTGATTAGTGTCAAACGTGCTTATAAAAATATTCTTGTATATCCACATTGCACTATACTCGTGATGATGTCTTAAAGACTGAGAAACCTTTTCGATCATGAAAGCTAGGTGTGTACTTATACACAAGAGGACATAGCCACTGTTTGTTGGTATGTTTGTTCGTTTGATTGTTTTGCTTGTAGATGCTTCATTGCTGGTCATTAGGTCAGTGACCTGCGTCGGGTCACGGTGCTATCTTGGGGTCAGTTACGTCCCCACGGGTCATCCAATTATCCAGAGGTGCCGCGGGAAAGAAGGCGCTTATTGTGACCCTCTTTCGCTTCCACTGTGTCGCCGTTGGCGCCTTTAGGCCAAAAAAAGTGTTTCCGGTCACCCGACCGAGCCTAAATATTTTTGTCCCCCGAGTGAAGAAAACGCGCGCTTGCTCGCTCGCACGAACACACGCACACGCAACAGTGAAAGGAGCCCATTTTACAGCGACCATTAAAAAATTCAACCTACCTACCTACCCCCACCTTTTTTTTTTTTTTTTTTTTGCCTGTTACCGGAAACAATGGGTTTTTTCCCTAATACTTGAAGCAGCTCTGCATTGTTCACCGAAGCCCTCAGTGTTCTTGTGGTGGGTGTGCCAGAAGTCCGTCCTTGGGAAGATTACGGTCCTCGGAATACTTCGGTTATTCGCACTTTCCTAAGCTAGGGTGGACAAGCAATGTCGTATTTCAATAGAAGCGATACAGAAGTCGTTGGAGTTCGGCGTCCTTCTGGCGAATGGTGTAACCCAGAAACCTTCCTACACCGCCCGATCTAAGTGAATATTACTTGGGAGCTCTAATGTTATCAGCGTAGTTTGTCTTACATACGTGCATAAGGAGCATTTTTAGCAGATCTTTTTGAGGATCTGCCAAGTTCCTTTATTTCGGCCCTTATCTTTGCTACGTGTTTGGGTACGGTAAGCTCCATTGGTCACGTGGATCTGCATACGGTTATGTTGAGCGCTGCCAGTACATCTTGTTGGAGTTATCTTTCGATAATTTAAGCGCTCGGTCCTCATTTGTTCTTTATTAATTAGAAGATGGAGTAACAAAACAAAAACGCTACACAAAACCTTTACAAAACACACATCACAATGATATAAAATAAGCAATAAACACAACCATCAAACACTAATGAGACAACAAAACAATGAACATAAAATTAAACGTGAGTAAAACCTGTTCAGAAATACTGTAAGAACAAATAACAACCAACCCCAGCAATGAAACGGTACAGACTAAAGTACTAAAACCTTAAGTGCAACGTCGTTAACAATTAATATACTGATAAAGTGCAACTTGGCTTTTAATGTTACTGCAGCTTCCTACAATACGCCGATGTACCACCTATTACTGGACTCGGGCTCGTTCTCGCCCATGCGTCACACTCGGGGTTTCCAACTTTAGCGAAGATCTTATTTTTTGGGCAACAGTTTGGACTGTTGAGAGTGTGAATGAGACCTCCTAAGGTGCAGCTACTCTGCCTGCCTGGCCTTGCAGTTATCGGCTGAGACAAAGGCTCAAACATGGAGATTTAATACGCAGTATGAAATAAGATGATTAGAATTGAATTACAACGACGTCTATGATATAAATTATAGTTTTATTTGTCCTACCGGACACAAAACGTGACAATACCCGTTCACTTTTGCTTTGTCACCTGCACGCGTTTGATTTGCACATATTGGCGTTTGAGTGCGCATTATTGCGGCCTCCTTTGGTGCGCACGAACGGTCACTGTTGCAGCATGAAAGAAGGTGCATCCAGGTGTACGGGATCAGTGTTGTGTTCTTCCAAATTACACCCGTCCGTGACCTTTCTGCTAAAATGTAGCTGGTCATTTAGTTCTTTTAGCAGTTTATATATAATAGCAAATAAGTGCTTGCGCGCATGCACCTGCGCGCATCCATGGATCCCATTTGTACGCGCATTCGTGTGTATTCCTTTCTATGGTTCAGGCATGGGAATTGGCCGCGTTTGGGGGAATTCAGATTTTTGGGGGGTTACCGCCTAAAAAAATTAGGTGCCGCTTTACTTTTGTGGGGGATTTTATATTTGTGTAAAGATAATGCTTTTTCTTCCGCAATCGACTAAATTTCCCATGACGAGCTTTGTATTCTTACTTCCTGTTTTGCTTGCCGTGTGCAGTTCCGTTACCGCCCGTTGTAACTTTTCCGTGCGACTTGTCGCTGTACAGACTCAGACTGATTGCGACTTTTCCCATCATTTCTGCCAGATTTCAGTTGTTGTTTTTTTTAGTTGATCCAGTTCCCATGCCTGATGGTTGTATTGGCCCATCATTTTGTCAGGAGACGGCGTTTTAAGTGCGGATGACGGGAGTTGCTAGGGGTTAGTTTTAACAACAATCTGCCTTTGCCGGGTGTGTACCCGGTTGTTGGTTGTTGTGGTTATGGTCTGTGTGGACTCGTATTGAAGTATTTCAATAAGTACTTGAATTTATATTATAAAATGGACTAAGGACTCAAAACACACTGACCCACGTGCGTGCACATGCATGCACACACCCACGCACACATTGCGTGCAGATATGTGCATAGGAAGAGACCACGGGAACGATCTTCGATCCATATCTCATTAACTAAAGGTAATAGGCGGTGCTCATCTCCTCTCTCTTGCTGCCTTACTTTCCCTAACCCATTGATCAAGTACACATTCCCAGCGGGTTGAACTGGGGGGGGGGGGAGTGTACTCCAGGTGTGTACTACCGCTAGGCTATAGCTTCCCCAAGTAATTGAAGCTAGATTTTGTTAATACTTACAAATATCTTGGGGTATTTTTGTTAACAAGATGTGTATTTGCTTACGCCTTGCAAGACCTAGCAGATAGAGCACGTAAAGTGTAATTTGTATATTGAAATCATTGTGGTATCTAGGAGATCGAAACCCATTGTTGTTTTTTAAGGCTGTTTGATGCACAGATACAGCCTATTTTGTTATATGTTATCTGGGGTCTGTGTGCAGATACTGATATTATAGAGAAGGTTTGCCTTTTTGCAGTGAAACGCTTTTTAGGTGTCGCTACACGGACCCCAAACACTCTGGTATACGGTGAGTGTGGGCGTCATCCACTGTATATAAATACATACGTGAGGTGTGTTGGCTATTGGTTGAAAATAATCCATCTACCTCAGCATCGCCTACCCAGAAATGTTTTAGATATGTTGTTTGGCCTTCAGCAAAAAAACAAAACAAAACAAACAAAACAAAAAGCAAAACAAAACAAAATAACCTAGCTTAACTACATAATGGTGGTATTGTATAAGTTTGGGTTTGGGGTTGTTTGGGAGCACCAGGGAGTCGGTGATGTAAACATGTTTCTACAGAAATTCAAACAAAGGCTCCTGGATTGTTACAAACAAGACTGGCATAGTAAGATCTACAGTAGCCAGCGTTTTTACACCTACACCCTGTTTAAAGCTGATATTTCTCTTAGTGGATATCTTTTATACCTCAAACATGTGGGCTATAGGGATGCTCTGACCAAATTTAGGCTGGGAATTACCAATCTGAATTGTCATTAAAAAATGTTTATATGTGCATCATACCATGGAATGTCCATTTTGTCATTCTGATGAAACTAAACTGTATTTTTTATTTGTTTGTCCGCGTTATGACGACTTGCGGAAGCAGTAGTCCCATCCCTATGAAGTTTTATCGATATTCTTGCATGTTTCGATTCTCTGTACTCATGGCTGATAGCAGTCCAAGACTTACACGAAGCCTGGCTTGTTTCTTGTATAAGGCATTACAACGGATAGAGGCAGATATACTTCGACGACCACCTCTGCAAGCTCCTTAAGTTACACGTACGTGTGTGTGTGTGTGCGCGCGCGCGCACCTGAGTATTCTTGCTTCTTGATAGCCGTGTATCGCTTTAATTGATAACTGTGTATGGTATTGTCACCACCTTGATATGAAGTTGCAGCGACCCTAACCAATAAAATCGTTCGTTCGTTCGTTCGTACTACCGCTCGGCCATAGCTTCCCCAAGTATTTGAATAACATGTCTCAGAATTTTTGTGCTTATTTAAAACAAAATTATTTCCGGTAACCAGAGCAGTGCAATCCAAGAGTAACGGTAAAAATATTATTGAGTCGACGTTATACATGCTTTTCTCCCTACTTTTGTAGTATGCGAAATAGAGAAGTGGTTTTGACTTTCGGTAAGCCATAGACATATGTAACAGGGTCGAGCGGTAGCGGTTGGTTACAATTGCAGTCGTGCCTGGGTGTACGTACCACCACCTGGCTACACATATATTATAATCTCTTATATATCTCTATCGGTTACCCAAGCTTAGTAAAGCTCGACCTGTGTGTTTGTACTTAAGACCACGCTGTTTGCGAGAAGAGGCTGTAAATTATTGGTTTTATGACGCTTGTCTCCCTGGACTACCAAGTGCCTCGCTTATATTCTTGCGTCTTGTTTATGTAACCCTGGGTACACGATGGCCAGCGCAGGCCACCCTTTCATTGCCTTGCTCACAGGGTGGACTTGTTCACGGGAATACGTGAGTCTTTTGACGTTTGTGTTTTTGCCAGTGAGCTTTAATATCTTTTGGGATTTCGGTCATAGTTCAACACTGATATTCGTGCGCTCGCAAGCACACACATACGTCGTATGCATGCACAGACGCATGTACACACACGGGCGTACGCATGGGGTAGAAAATAGCTGTAGTAAAGAGTTAAGTCATTACCATCACGGCGACGCCATACTTTGTCCTCCCTGTGTCAGCCAGTTTGTCACCACTAATTCTGTCAGGATGCACATTGTCATGCCACGGTTACTGTTCCAATACCGAACACCGAACGTTGAACTTCGGAAGAGGCGAGAGAAAGCTACTGGGCCAAATCCACGGCTCAGCCAGGTGGAATGACAGCAGTCCTAAGAAACTAATCCAGCCATTTACAACAAACACTACACACACACACCCACACACACACACACACATACACATTCTTTGCAGACTCATGCTTTTACTAATATTTCAGTGAAGAGAAGTTTCCGGTGAGAGCTTTATAGAAGTGTTTAAAGGTTTCTTTTAGGTTAGTTCAGGATTTCTTTCATACGACTGGGTCATGTAAACCCGCATTATTGTCGCACACTAGCATCACGTGGCAGCACACTGTCAGTGGGACTTTTTGCTAGATTCCTAGCTGGTTTGCGTCAGTATCGGGAGCTCTTCCAAGTCGTCAAAGGGTTATCTCGGATAATGGTCATAGCACACTAGCGATGCGCCCGCTATCAGTCAGAGTGCCCAAGTGCCTCCAGAGCTCGTAAATGTTCGTGTGCATCCTATCGAGACGATGTATACTGAATACAAGCAAAAACTCTTCTCCAAGACTACACTCGACATTTTATTGCGTGAATGAAACCGTTTACGTACTGGCTGTACACATTAAAGTCATGTTTGCTTCAAGGGTTACGTGATTTTAGGGGCAGAAGGATAACACTTATCATATGGGTATAGGTCAACGGTGGACGTCACAGCCGAGGAGATATACAGTAGAGCTATTTAGGATTTCATGTGGGCGGGGTAGGGTGGGGTGGGGGAGAACAAGTCACCCATGACACCTTTAAAATCCATACAGTCTCTTTCTTGAAAACCTTCCAAATGTGGAGTGCACGGATTGTTTTCCCGCTTCAACTATCGTGTGTGAGTTTCGACTCGCCTAGGCTCCTGCTACCAGCGATTAATTCCTCATCATGACGGGCATCACGACTAGACACGAGCAGCTACGCTTCTTGCTGGTGGCCCGTGCTGTTCACAAGAATAGCGTTTTAGCTTCTTTTTTTTTTGGGGGGGGGGCGTTTTCGACGGATGAGCAGCTTTTAGGTGTTCCTGCCCAAACTTCGCGTGACGAATGCGTCTGACGTGTTTCTGTTGCTCAATTTTCATCCGTATGCCAGCAGCAGCACCATGTACCTGTCACTGCCTACAGGTGCGGTCGGTGCATCAACATTTAGCGTCACGTGACTGCGGCTTACAATCGGTTGTACTGTGTGGAGCAAGTGGGTTTACCCCAGAGCATTGTTTTGGGCACCGCTGGGCACTTTCAGGTCGACCTTTATTTTTCCCAGCCAAGTTTGAAGCAAAAAGAAGAAACGCTTGTTGGAAGGGTTGTGGATCGACACCACGTGAAAATGCCTGGGTGTGCCTGTGTGCGGTAAAGTAGGAGGTGCAAGGAGAGCCTGAATAGCTCTAGATGTAAAGCTGAGGACTAGTCGGTGGATTTTGTTGGTTCGAATCCAGGAATAGCCAAGAATAATTGCCAAAAGTTAAAACATTGTGCAGACTCCATTTGGCCTTTAACCCGAACACTCTTGGCACTGGAGATCTTAATGGAGTAATCATCCTGATGGATCTTTCAGTGCATAGATTAGAAACAGGAAGATCTTGATGGAGTAATCATCCTGATGGATCTTTCAGTGCATAGATTAGAAACAGGATCCCATCCGCTCATAAAGCGAAATCAGCGAGGAGTGAAAGCATTGCCACTCTAAAATCACCTACCCACCATCAGGTGGTACAGACAGAGGCTTCAGGGGTGGGATTTAGGGGTGCGTGGGCACTACAACCGCTGCTTTCTGACTCTGTCAGGAACGGGAGCGTGTGTTGGAACCACAGCGTGCGATTCCACCACCATCACCATCGCCAAAAAAAAAAAATCGATTGGGAAGCGGACGTGTATCAGTATTGTGGTTTTTGCCATTAACTTATCTATACTTCTGGCCCAGCATGCATGTAAACTGTACTAAATTCATTCCTATATAGCAGACTTTTTTGTCTGAAAACGCTTTTTCGTCGAAGTTGGAATAAACCATTCGCCCCTTGGACGACCGAATAACTTAATTATTACCGAATGACGAGGGGAAAATAGGCTATTCGGTTTTCCTGCATGGGCTATTCAAGAAACTTATTCTAGAATATCCACCATGGCAGGAGTAAGTCAGGTATTCGGTTGTCTTGTAAAAGGAGCCTAGAGTTGAATGTGTGTCTGCCATTTTGTATTGATTTCCTGCTTGTAAAAGGGCGCGTCTCAGCCAGCACATTCTTTTCCTGAATAATTAAAAACTTATATAGGAGATAGTGAAGGCAGCAGATGCTGATTTCATGGTGTGATGGTACCCACCTTCTTGAAGCTACTGTGTTCGTTTACTAAATATTTCAATACTGTTTATAAAAATTTAGCCAGAGTCTATTGCATCAACTTTCTTTCTTTCTTTCTTTCTTTCTTTCTTTCTTTCTTTCTTTCACGCTACATTAGCCTTGTGCTTCTAAATGTATGTGTGTGTATGTGTATGAGAAAAAGAGAGAGAGAGAGATCCTGTTTGTATGTGCTTTAATGTCCTTGTCGAACATATTTGGGCTGTTTGGAGGATATTGTATTTCTGCTGGAAAACCAGTCTTGTTTCGAGAGCTAGATGTTTTACGATCAGTGCGGACACACGAGATAGTTGACATAATTTTTATTGATGTCATTGCCATCTGACTGCAATTTCACTGCCCGCTTTCAGCACGCAATCTTAAGATGACTAAGAAGGATTTGCTCCGGTGTTAAGGGGTTTTGTGTTTGGGGAGGGGGGGTGTGCGTGGAGGAAAAAATAAACAAGGAGATCCTATGGTCGCTGCATATTACAGGAGGAGGACAAGAATCAGCACAGTTTTCGCCCCCTCACCCGTCCCCCACACACTCATTCACTAGTCACTTGATCGCATACCACGAGTGACTGGACTGAAAAGTCTTGACGACAGGCGAGGGGACGACGAGAAAGAAAGCCTCTATTGTCACATCAAGTCCCTTTTGGCTGGGTTCTGTCCCATTGCATTTTTTTTAGGGTGGTGGTGGGGGGGGGGCGATGTTGCTGGGCTTGTGTATGCGTTATCCTACACAATGACTGACGTGCATGCCATGGATTGTACAGCTGTGGCGGTATTCACATTGCATCTTACCTGCCGATAAACTAACTGACGGCTGGTCAACTACCTTACCCACACCAAGGTAGCACCATCCTGGTATTCGCGATTGTAATTTTAGACAACGACGACGACCCAGTGGCTATTCAGCACGTAAAAGATCTAATTCACCGGAGCCAATCAAATGGGAAGCTCTATTTCGGATGTGCAAAAAGCGAAACCAATCAAATGTCTAGCCATCTCTCAGGTCTTTCCGGGGACGTGGAGGGGGAGGAAAAGAGGGGATGTTTCGGGAGGAGGGGGGTTTAGGGGAAACTTAGGGGTGGGGGATATAGGCGGTATGATCTTCCAGAAAATTGGAACGTTTTCAGTGGTGACCCTAAAAGATTAGCATATTTTATGTAAGTGTATTATGATCGAGTCCAGTTTTTTGTTGGTTTGGGTTTTTTTCCTTTTTTTAAAAAAGCTTTTTCAAGCTCATTTACACGGCAGTTGGAGCATAACTTTGCAAGAGTACCCCGACAAAAATTCGCTTAGATAATTTTTATGGCTAACCCATCCTCTAACACCTAACCCCGAATAAAGTTTTAAACATTTTAGCTACGAGAGGGAGGGGTGAAAGAAATACGGGACCCCCTCTTCCTCCCCCCCCCCCCCTCCCCCCCCCCCCCCCCCCCCCCCCCCCCCCCCAAGGACCTCTGAAATAGAGCTTGCGAGTTCGTTGGCTCCACTTTTTACACCTGTGAAATAGAGCTCGCCTCTTGATTGGCTCCAGTGAACTGGAGCTTTTTGGTGCTGGGATAGCTGCCTTGCTCGCGAAATTTTTTCCCCCATGCGAGTTCCAGTGTTCCGGCGCGCATGCGCAACTCTTTGGTTAGGTCTTCGTTGCCAACCACAACAGATGATTTTAGGTCATGCCATGACCTCTACACAGCGTCACTTCTTATAGCTACAATGAAGAAACAAGTTCGTGGTGACCGGTAATTAATTGGTAAAGACATTGGCTCTCACGATTTTGTCGCAGGTTCCAACCCATGTTAACTTACAATTTATTTATTTGGGAGGTGGGTTAAGGTTTGGTGGTAAGTAGGACTTCTGTTTTCATGGATATGTTTAAGTCTGTGTCTGCCCTAAACGGGATTAAAGGTGGTCTGCGAATGCGGGCCTGGAACTCGTGTGGGAAAAGAACATTCGCGCCTTGCTCAGCTATTCCTTGGCCACAACTCGACGCGAGCGATCTGAATACCACAATAACTTGACCTGCCGTCCGCCTGCCTTCGGGCAAAACCGAGTATAGGTCCTTATGGTCAGAACCTTAGAAGTTCTGTCAGCGTTAGAAGGAAATTGCCCGTGGGCTGGTTAGCGCGGACGTTTGTATCTATTTCTTGTTAGTGCAAGTGGTCGTGAGGCCCTGCTCACATTGTATTTTACGTACACATTTATGTATGTGGAAAAAAGAGGGTGTCCGTGCAGCCCATCGTATCCCGCTGGGCTTCATTCCAACATGCCCACAGTTAGCAGATGACCTTGGTATCTTTGCATCGGAAATATTTTTCTGTCGTTTTCTTCCCTTACCACCACCAGTCCGTTTAGTCAATTTTTGTCACCTCTTCTCCCTCCCTCCCTCTCTCTCTCTCTCTCTCGTACTCACACCGCCACACACACACACAGCGGAACGTGGCATCACGTCTCTCGCTCGGCTCGGCGGACGGCGAGACCGATGAACTGGGCCGTCTCAACCAAATAAAAAACTCGCTGACAACGAGACTGCGAATGGCGCGGCAAAGCACGCAGAATGTACTCCCCATGCTTTTGTCGGTTCGGGATCGCGCGCGCCCTCCTTTGAGGCTGGGATGACGTCAACGCACATGTTCATCTGTGACCTGGCTTGTGAGGTTGTATATCTTGCATTCCAAAGACTCCCATCTGTTGAAGGCGGGGAGTGGGAGAGGGAACGTGGAATTTAATTTTAACTGAACACTCGTTTACGGCTGGGTTTATTATTATAATAATTTTTTTTACGTCTTGTCGTTTTTTAAACATCTGTGCTTGAATGTATTGGAGTGTTGGGTGGTTGGGTGTCCTTTTATCTCACCCCAGCCTACGTCCTTTGTTCCTTGTGTCTTTGATTACAGACACTCGTGTGTGTGCGCGCGCTTGCTCGCAGATCCCTTAAATGAATATAGATCGAGGGATCTTCAGAAAACTGATATTAAGGACTGAGTTTGAAGTGGCCTACTGATGGAGAAGTAAAGTTCAGACGGCTGAACGAGACAGGAAATCTTACATGTATGTCAAAGTTATGTCACACTTGACAAGCGTACATCCTGAAGTGCACGATATGGGGGCTGTCCATGTCGTGTAGTTCACAGACACGCAAGTCAACTTAGCGCTACAGGCAAAATGTCCTACAGTCAAGCCCTTACGACATCCAAAGCTAATTATTGGGAAAAAAGAAAGCAGCAGAGCAGAACAAACTAACGCCACCACAAGCTAAAGCACAAACACAAGCAACAGCACAGTCCACGCAAACAGCACATAGTTAAATAGACTCCATAACATAGGAATCCAAATCAACTTTATCTGGGTGCCATCACACGTAGGAATAAAAGGAAACGAGGAAGCAGATCGGCTAGCTAAAATGGCAATAAAAGACAACCCAACCACTAACGTCATCCAAATAAACGTACCCGTTTCAGCAGAGGAGAGAAAAATAGCCCTTAAACCAGCAACTAAAATACAGTGGGAAGAAAAGTATAAAAAGGAAGCCAAAGGCACCAGGAGAGAATTAGAAGAACTACCAGGTAACGAACTAGTATTGTTCCATTCCAACAGATCCAACTAAAGTAGGATAACTCCAACAAAGGTAGTGGCAGCGCTCAAACATAGCCGTATGCAGACGTATGTGCCCAAGGGAGCTTACCGTACCCAAACACGTAGCAGAGAGAGGGCCGAAAGAAAGGAACTGCAAAAGATCTGCCATCCCTTTCTTTATAGCGCTCGGTCCTCATTTGTTCTTTATCAAAGTAGGATAGCCAGAATGAGACTAAATGGAGGATACCACCTTAACCGTAAAGACCCAGTAACCTGTAGTTGTGGAGACAGACTTAGTACACCACGTGTCCTGCTAGAATGTAGCCTAAACAGTCAGGAAATAGATGAGCTAAAAAATGCTATGCAAAATCTTAATCTAGTAGTAAACCTAAAATCTTCTCTTAGCCCTCCAAAAAATATAAGACAACACATAATGGAACTGACAATGCAGGTAGTTAATGCCCACCCAGATGTTAGATATATCTAAATCAAAATCAAAATGGGAATTAACTAGCTAAAAACAGCAAATAAGCTATAGGACAGAGGATACCAGTAAAACACTAAAAATAAAAACAGACTACATCAAAGTAAACTAATATAACACATAGCACCTTAGCGGTAGAGATAAAAGAATGTAGGGATGTAGCGGCGGTAGGTCTGACCAGCGAAAACTCCACCACTCCAGCTACTCAAACCGCAGACCCCTTCCCTTTCCCCTCACCTATTTCCCCGCCCCTTCAGTGCGAAATCACCGCGAGGTGGAAGCACTTTCCCTCCCCAACCAACAACAACAACAACAACGAAAGTAACCCACCCACCCCTCTCCTTTCCCTGGTTGACCCCCGTCACTCTAAACAGGTGGCCGGGCGGGAGGTGGGGTAAACCACCCTCTGGGCTGATCCCACCACCCCGAACGGGTGGACAGCCCATTTGCGACCTCCTGGCAAGTCGGCGCCCGGGGGTATAAAGCCAGCCGATTGCTAGTTGTGAATCACCGAGTACTCCAAGTTTCCTGGGTAGTTGGGGTAGCCAAGTACAAATACATCCAACCTCCTTGGGTAGTTACTATATCCGAGTACGACCGTTATCCGCAAGGTAGACACAGAGAGCCAGCTGCTGCCTCCGACTCGATTAGACTAGACCTGGTGGAGCAACACAGGGGCAACTCTTGTCAGTCAGAAAGGAACTTGGAAAGTCACCGGACCGTTGCTGGGACGTGGAGCTGAGAGATGTGGTATCTGCGGTAGTCCTGTCCGGCATCGTGAATAAGTGAGTGTACGTACCGTGTAGATTAGCTATATGGAGAAATAGCCGTCAACAGTCAGTTGTAAACTCCTTCAGTAAATTCCAAAAGTATACACAATAACTGTTGGTTTGTCCGTTCGTCTAGTTAGGTGTAGTGAGATTATTTAGCCAATATCACAATCGGTCGGTCGTATTGAAAGTAAAGACGTCTGTGTGACGTCATTTTAGAGATAGTCGCATGTACCACCGTTGTATGTAGGACGGACAATTCTCTCGGTAAAGAGTGTGGTTTCCCTTGTTTCACCGATGGGGGCTATCGGCATTGTAGTTTAATCAGTCATCCAGTAAATAGTGTTTGCGTGTAGTATGTCGCTGTCATGAGTGCATGAGAGTGAGAGTGGTTCTGCTATAATCTATATGTGTTGTGCAGTGGAACATTATTCGTTGTAACTGTAGAATAAATAGTTTAGTATTTTATCGCTGCCCTCCATTCATTGAGCTGTGCATGTGGGAAGTAAGGGAGTGGGAGCTTGAGCCGGAACGCTTTGGAGATTTACACAAAAATCAGGCAGCGATAGCAATGTTATTCACCCCCCCCTCCCATCCTTTGGCACGTATTTATGTTGTCGTAGTTGTGGTTAACGAGCAGACTATTCTGAGCACATAAGTAATACCCCCAGACACACGACAGAAGCAGTACCACAGCACTCTGTATCTCCATAATACAAGACGTGTGCCCAGAGGTGAGTTTCATAGGCGCGGGGACTGCTAATCATGATACACTGTATATGTTAGGTAGCGATGCCGCCACAATTACAGTTGATGCTCCCTGCATCCGCTCCTAACGTCGCTCGTGTTTCTTGCGTGTTTAAAACTTGCCCATGGACAGGCAGTTGTCACCTTCAGATCTGGATGGAGGTTGAAGATGGTAAAAGTTAATAAAAATTATTACAAACGCAAAAGGATTCCAAAATATGACCGCCTGCAATCATGTTATCAGATAACCGATCCATACCCGGTTTAAGAGAGAGGCTAGCAGGCATACTACCCGAGAAAATCGTGATCTGTCGAGTGGCGCTCCTGTGCGTCAGAGGGAGATAAACCCACAGCAGGTGTTGTCGACAAATGGCGGTCAACATTGCTGACGATGAATGAACTTAGGGCTGACAACTAGAATGTATAGGACAGCAACGAAGACTAGTACACGTCTGGTAAAAACCTTGTTCAACTCGTGCCACTGTCCTTGGATTTGAAAACAGCACAATTTTAGCACGACTTTTCGTCATTGGTGGAGATGGAGCCTGCTGTGTATCTGGTGCTTGAGGGTTTTGTCGTAGACGTGAAATAATGAACACAGTATAGCTTGTAGCTGACAGACAGACGCCTTATGATAGTTGGATGGGCAGCCTTTTCGCCGCGACACAAGGCGAGACTGTGCACGACCAAAGTTTTCCAAACAGCGCGATGCCTTTTTGAAGGACAGTATCGTTTTCATCCAGAAATCTCGAGATTTGGTATGAAAGGGAAATGAGAACTAGATGAAATGGAGAAATGGATGCATCCCCTAGCAGCCATTTGCCCACAGTGGTTCGGGTACATTTAGACGATGATTAAAGACTGCCACACAGTTGCCCTTCTCTCTGCTATAGGATCGTCATCGCCACCTGTCATGCAATCACCGACTTGCGAACTGAACTAACACGTACAACCGCGGCGGCCGAGAAACCCTCTTCAGCTGTAAGAAAGTAATGCTTGCAGTAATAATCATGGATAACATAACCATGTTGGCGGGAACTTTAATGAAATGAGAGGGGGCATTCGCAAGACAGTTTACCCTGGCATAGTCTACATCCATTGGTCATCTAGGGCCGGGGGGCACAACACAAACGCCACATGCCTAGCCAGACCAGCCAGGTAAATCTAGCTTCACTTAGCCCTGCGTAACGCGCATAATCCCTTGCTGATCATTCTCACTGTTCGGCTTTTAAACAGCATTTTCTTTTACCCCACAGGTGTGCGCTACAGTGCATTAAAAGTGGCCTTTTGAAGGATTTTTTTTACATAAAAGGGAGAAGGGGGTGAAAGGGAAAAAAATGAAAAAAACAAATCAGAAGATGAAGTGTCTTCGACTTGTTTTGCCTGTGACTTAACGTTCCCTTAAGTCGGTAGGAATCCCATGTCGCAATAGACTGTTACTGCACAACAGGAGTACCTCAGTTACAGTGAATATTCAGTTAGACCCGGGAACATTGCAGAAGAGTCGGTATTAGGTTTAATTTAGACCTTTTTGCCCAGTTCAGAAAGGTTAAGATTATCTGACAGACGAGTTTTTTTAAAAATAAAAAACGATATCTGCAGTCGCCCTACTAAGTGGTCGAGTTAAATTAGTTGACTGGTTGATAACTCATGTGTAGCAGACGAGTAAAATCAGCCTGGTGGTCGAGTTGATGTGGTCGAACAGAATGTAGTCTTGTCGATCTGTAGTCATAAAATATGCAAGACACAACCTTCTGGTTCACATCTGTTGTGTGCGTTTCCGACTTACAGACAAGAGTCTGCTGCACACTGCTCATAGCAGAGTTTTAATGTGATGTCTGTCACAGCACTGAACGGATCTGCGCTAGAGTTTCAAACTCAGACTTCGAGCTTGGAGGGTGGAGGTCAGTGGGTGGAAAGTGTAAAGACTGTTTAGAAGGTGTAATACTGTAGTGTCACTCTGAATGTATCGCCCATCTCCCCCCCCCCCAACTTTTAAATGTATATACGTACTTTCGGCAAACTAGAACGCACAATCCTGCCGTTAAAAGGGCCTTTAATAGACATAAGCTCCGATGCTTGAGAACAGAAATTACCTGCGCACAGTACCTGTACTATCTGGGATCTGCGACGGGTTTTGTACCACCTCCTGGCAGGACTGAGGTAAACACAACACCCGGGACAATGACATTGCTGATATCGAGGTGACCAGTAGATGACACTGGCTGCCGTCTGTAGAACTTCACAACGAGTAAAGTGTTTGTGGCGGCATGTTTGACGCGCAGCTGGTTTTGGAATGCAAATTCCGAACTGTAATGTGGTTTTACTGGTGTTACTTCATTGTTAACTTGTTATACAATGTCAGCGTTGATGAAGTTCAACCGAGTGCAGCTCTCACCATCTCAGTCTGTCCTATCTGTGTATTTTCTCCCTCACTTTCCCCCGCTCGTATACACGCACGCAGGCACAGAGAGACGTGCGGTTCGGAACATATTACAGTTCTTTACGTGTACTTTCCGTTCGCATTCTTCCAAGTAAGCGGCACGAGGTATTCTTTAATCAAACGGCTTTCTAAACGCGAGGTTAAGCCGACATGGTCTTGTAAATTTACGTGGCTACTGCTGCGCATGCGCGTACAGAAAACTGACACTGGCAGCCTGTCAGTTGCTCACGATTTGCTGTTTGCCTAATTCCTGAAGAGATTTGATGTCAGCGGCGTGCCTGGCTGAGCCTAGCACTGCGAACAGGGAAAGACGATTCTGACAGACAATACTGGCCCACTCGTGAGACGCAACCTGGAGCTTTCCTGGATTCTGATTTTTTTTTATTTCCAAGCGCAAAATATCGTGACGGGAAGATCTAATTTATTGCATTATTCTCGAAAGAAGAGACGTGCGCATTGGAGATAATTGTACGTCCAAAGCATCGACCCTTTCGTCTTAAGACGTGGTACTGACGATACAGAATCAAATTTCATGACGCAGGGTGTTTGCCGACTGGTGACAATTAATGGGCTGTTTGGCTATGACGGCGTCATGTCGGCTGTCGGTCTTGTCTCTGGGTTGTCGAACATTAGCTGTAATTAAGTTCTTTTATAGACATAACTGTTGTCGATTATGGATGCTCTGGCACTTTGCTTGCAAGCAAGCTCAGTTTTTGAGTTGCCTCGCGTTTGGCTCTGTTTGAATTCAGTAGGATGTTGACGTACAAGGTACAAGGAGAGAGGTCAGTCTACAAGCTGGCAGGGACTGCATCGCGTTCCAGAACCCTTCCTTAAGAGCCCGTGCTTCATTACAAGACAACACTTTCGCAGTCGCATACGCCGAGCGTTTAGTTTGCACCCACTTGTCATCAGATTTATCCTGACCAGCCTCAAGTCGTCATATATCATCCTGAAGTTAATGGAGGCCTTGAGGCTGTTCTCTCATATTCGACAACTTCGATTGTTTCGCCAAGCATCTAACAGGAAGTTGAGGTGCTACAAAGGATGCCAAGCGGCAGCAAACATATACGAACACCCCGCAACGGCCCTTGCTTCTCAACTTCCTGTACGGTGCTCTGCGCGACAAAGAGTGTTATCGAGTGTTAGCCACCGGATTAAGCTCGTCCGAGACGGAGATCGGGGCTTTCCTCTTTAACAGCCGCTTTTGTTCAAGGTAAGGGGTTTCTGCGGCCCTTCGTTAAAACTGGGTTTGATGCCGCGTAGGGGATCGGTGGAGTCAGATGGGGATGGGGGTATGGAATCTGGCCACGTGAATAATTCTAAATGCTTACCTGGAGACAGACGCAGGATTTCATCACCTGTGTGGGCTTTGGATATTTTTTAGGGGTGGAAGGAAGTAGAGATGAGCACGGGAAAGAATTCAAGCAGAATGTAAAACAAATATTGGTCAGCGAAAAGCGATCGTTCTCCCCCCCTTCTCTGTTCTGTCTCCGTTTTCCGCCCCCTCGCTCTATGTGCTCTCCTCCATCCATCCACCTCCCTGTCCTCGGTATTTGCTGTCACTCGTTCCCCCACCCCACCCCCTCCTGATCTCCTGCTCCCTCTGTTGTGGCCGCACGTGAATATTAACTGGAAACGTGCGCATCAGTTGTCAATAAACTGCCTGTCCGCACTGGCCATCTTACTGCAGCCATCAGTCTGGTGGTTCTTTCAGTGCATAGTTTAGTAATAGGACCCCCATCCCCCATAGTGCGAAATCACCGCGAGGTGGAAGCACTGTCTCTCTAAACCACCACCACCACCATCGTTGACTGAAACGTTACGCTGCAGCGGTTTCACTCTTTCCGGTCAGCGGTTGGTTTTCATCATTTACTTCCTTCTTTCATTTAATTTCGTTTTCTCAGGAAGTTTTACTTGGTTGTGGGTGTTTTTATGTTGGTGGTGGGGGAGTTCCCCTCACCCCCCCCCGCCTCTTCCTTGAGTCTCACGTTCCACACATGCTCTAAACTAAAAACTGAAGTCAAAGAAGACTTAGTACTGCGGCGCGCAGCACGGCCTCTGACGTGGGAGCAGCCAGTGGGTTACCTGAACCTTATGCCTGTCTCACACGGTTCGACAAAGTCGAAACGTTCCTAGAAATGAAGGAAATAATAAGCTTGTCACACACACTCTCTCGGCCACCTATCTCACTCTCTCCAAGCGACCAAGGGTGTGGGGGCGTGTTCTTTTACACACAACTCCGCACAACACAACGCAACGAGACAATGTAGTTTTTCTAAAAAGGACCCGGCCTTATTTATTAACTACACTCTCGCACTCGCTCTCTGATACGCACTTAACACCTTGATACACGCATCGACTTCTATCTAACTGCACTCAACTATTCA
>SMGT01012133.1:488431-503692 GCA_004794575.1 Lanistes nyassanus | reverse complement strand
AAAACTGGTCTGTTGTGATTTGTACAAAAGGATTCGATGAGTGCTACCATCATAAACAGGAAGCCTTGGGACTTGCTGAGTCCCTGATGCTCTAGCAGCACACACAGGACATAGCGACTGTCTCTCGGCAGCCATGAAGACTGTGTTAGAAGATATGCACGTCACAGTTAGGCAACGGGGACCAATCCCACATTTCTGACTTTTTCTTTGCATGTAAAAACCGCACAAGCTGATCTCAGATAGTATTATTGCTTTTTGAATAAAGTTGACCATTTCATCATGTTGTCTATGTTTTGCTTCTTGGGTTTTTTTTCACATGTATATACTCTATACTGTAGTCTAGTGTTTGGTGTTTACTGTCATGGAAATTTTGGCAAGAGCCACTATAACTTTTTAAAAGTATATTTCTAAATAGGAACTAGCGAGGCATAGGTAGAGGGGTCACTCAGTTTGCGTTACTATGGTCGGTGTGGGGGTCAGTTGCCAGGCATAATGAGGTTTTGCTTCCACCTCCGTGGTCAACGGTCCGCGTGTAGCGATGGTTATCTGAGCTAATTTATGGCCTGGCACCGGCACAGCCCAACAGCTGAGAGGAGAGGGCCCACTACCTGGACAGGTTTATGGCCCGGCGAGGGTGGCTAATGTCCAGGGACGGCCGGATGGTCTGACCACCTGCCTATAATGCATCTGCCGCTGAGTGGTCCTCTAGGCCGATATCAGGTAGAGTGTTCTCAACTCCTGCGTCTTGCTCTGGAACTCGGCATAGTGCAATGTCATGGCGGCTTGTCTCTATGTGGCGCAAGTCTCCGGCTTTAGGTCCGACTAGCCGAGGAGAGGACCCTGTTCTGTGTGAATAGTAGAAGAGCCAGCGAGAGGAGAGCAGTCTTTGTGGTGCCAGGTCCTGTGAGTGTTCGGCCAAGGAATCTCTGTCTCCGCATCCCAACAAACAGGACAGCATCATTCAGTTGAGTATCTGATAGCTGGTTGTGCTCTAGGCCTGTTAGACATTGTGTACCTTAACGTGCAGCTGCCTTGCAGTGTAGGCATAGTTATGCGTGATGCTAGTATCTGTTGTGTATGACTTGATGCGTAAGTGAAAAGAAACAGTCCCATAAACAAGTAGTCAGTAGTAGGTCGTTAAATCATAGAAATAGGACTTGTAATCGTAACGTAGGCGATTGAACTGGAGCGATAGGTTGTTGATAGTGTAACCGGCACACACGTGGCAACAAATGGCAGAGACCAAAATTACCAGTGTGCGCTGTTGGAGTTACAAAAGAATTTATTTTACATGGGCTCAATCCCGGTGTAGGCACTCACTCACACAGGCATCCAAATCAACCTGCTCAACTACAGACGCGTGATAGCAAAAAACATGACATTTATTAACATAATATTAACAACAGACATGGACATAAAAAATAAGTGGATAAGAATTCTCACAAAAGCGACAGCAACAAATCACCCTAGCTAATGCTGTCCTCAACCATATAATTGATACACTACTATCCTACTACACAGGCCCCATGCACGTGGTAAAACAGATAAATGGATAACAGAAGGAGAACTAAGAAAAGAAACTCGAGAGAGGAAAACGTGAAGGGAAAGGAAAGAACAACGAATGACGAACGAACGAAGCACGTCGAGCTACAACGAACGACGAATGACAACGAACGTGGCCCTGCAATCAAATGCAAGATTCCACATAACTCTCGTGACTGTACGGCCTCACGGTTTACTAACTCTCAACCTAGCCAGTTACTTTTACACAAAGCTGAATGTTAAATCACAAACCAAACCGAAGTATTCATAGACCAACAAAATCACTGATAACTTTTTCTAATCATCGTAGTACTGCTCTGTGTGTTTACAACAGTTCAAAAGGCCACGCTTGCTGTCAAGCTCAGCACAAACAATTCAATGCATCAAAACCGGTTACAACTATCATTGGCATCGTAACAACTAAGAACAAAGTACAATGTACTCGCCTGCACAAGCAAGACCACGATTGTTGGCAACTGAAGCCACAGGCACAACGGTTACACGGCGTCAATGAAAAGGACTGCGAACACATGTTTCCTGCGCGATCGGGAATGTTTCCGGTCGCGGTCTCACGAGACTTCCAATTTTAATTACACTATTTTCTCACAAAAAATATTTCTTTGTACACTCCATGAAAAGTATTTTACAACAATCTTTTCAGGGGGGTTGTACAATAGTTCTTTGTCTTGATTGATTGCAAGGCACATTGTATTGCCTTAGGGGATCAGCAGTCGGGGGAAAAGCTAGTGGGTAGGAGTTGAGGCATTAGACAAGCTGTAGTTGGTTGTTTACTATTTGTGTTGACCTGGTGTGACGTTGTCCCACGAGCGAAAGTGTGGCTGGTTGAGTGTGCGGGTCTCGTGTGAGTGACCCAACGCCCTGCCAGTGCCCTGGGGCTATGTGACGGACGATTGTGCGTGTGGCTGTGTGGACAACCAGCAGCCCTGATAAGGCAGTGAGTGAGGTCAGTGCGCGTGCCACAAAGGTTTGCACCCCTCCGCCTCCTTTAGATTACAGGTTAGGTTTCCCCAACACTCTCTCAATTCCTTAGTTCACCACATTTACCCTTCCTCAGATGAGCAGCCACCTGTCAGAGGGACACTTTTAGATGGTCCCAAGGGTGTCCGCTACAGACTGGTTTTGCTGTTGAATGATTGGAAGAACGCCAACCATTTTACCAATACTTCGCTTTTCCTTTATAGTTTCTTGTGTTTAAAAGTTGTTTAAATGATAAAATTAAGGTTTCAGCATTTACGGATAATAACTTAATTATGCTGTCATTGTATGGATTTAAACCTGCATATGCGTAGAAATCTATATATATGTAAAAACTTATGCTATTGTCTATTTCTCAATACAGGCAGGAGTGCCTGTTCTCAGAGATACTTACCCACTAACTCTGATTCGAGATGATCCAGAACAGCTGGCACAGATTTTAGCACCACAGACTCCATGGCAAACAGGTAAACACCATACAGTTTGATGTTTGTTATAGTAATGAATGATATTGAAAAAAACTCAATGCGAAACAGGTCAACACACAGTTTAATGTTGTGGTAGTCAGTGATTATTACACTATTAAAGATGGCAATGGAAGAAGGCCCATAGCATGATGATATTCTTAGGATTTCCCGACTGCTTAATACACTGTACTGGAAACTTAATCATGTACAGATGCACAGAAATATGGCAGTTGTGTTAAGAACAAGAGTTCTCGATCGGCTTTGAACCAGCTTATCCAGATACTGGTGACATGATACCTGTGTGCAGGCAATGACTGGTACGCATACAGTCCTATCACAATAGGTCTTTATTTGGATCAGATTGTGCGTCGAGTGGACCCACTTAAACGAAACCTGAGTCAGTACTTTCAAGAAGAGATTGCTGATCCATTTGGTAACAAAATTTTTTCTTGTCCATTTGAAGTTTAATCAAAGGCCATAAATATCTGCAGATTATAAAAAATTTAAATCCACAGCAAAGCATCAAACACTTTTAGCCAGAAACTTGCCAAAATTTTAAGAGAAATGTCAAAGACTTTGATTACAGTTTGATAACCTAACTGGTTTTTAAATAAAATTTGGACAAAGTTCTAAGAATTTTCGTACCACCATGGCTGCTTTTTCTGCATCACAGGAATCGATTTTTACATTGGGATGCAGAAGCCAGAACAGTGGAGAGTCGCAAGAGCAAAAGTGACTGTGAGAGGTCAAGCTTACAAGAACTATATCCAGCAGCTAACAGTAAACCCAAATGTGGACTTAAGTCTCCTTTTGCTTGCCCAGTCCCAGCCTAGCGATTTTCTACGGGCAAGTCAGACATCTGCAGTCTACATGCAGAAGATGCACATATTTTTATACATGTTTGCGCATGTACTCTGACACTGGCATTTGTAGGCATACACATATACATGCACATATTGACAACTTGCAGCTAACACTTATGTTTGTCACTGCAGATCCACTCAGCTTTTGGGTGATTCTATGTTACTGTACCCAATTGTGCAGTAGCCATGAATTGTTAACTACATATATTTGGTGGCTTCCTAAGCATCAGACGAAAGAAGCTACAAGATGTTCTGCAAGTTTTGTGTAAAATATTATTTCAGAATAGCAGATTTCAGGCATTTGTTAGCAAAACTGCCAGAATCCAGTGAAGATGCAGACATGGAACATTGAAGAAATTTCTCTGCCATATGTCTGGGATGGAGAAACATAAATTCTCCAAGTGTGCTTGCACACGTTGTTGTTGAGAAAAAAGCATGAGAGAGACCACTAAAACAAGAACTTTTTGTATGTGTTGGGATGGGGAGATATGTAGATTTATGTTGGTGTGTGCATGCAACCTTGTGCATGCCTGCATCTGCAATTCAGATAGAACTACAACATATAAATTCTTTGTGGGTACTCCTGTGATGCACAGACACACCCGCACACAGTGTATGGTAGAGGTGGAGATGGCGAGCTATTAAATGTCAGTTTGTCTCTGTGTGCCCTTATGTGTCCATGTGAGAGTCAGAAAACAGGGATCACTTCAACATTCTCTGCATGTGTGAAGGCACAAATACCTGTATGTGATTGTGTGCACCCTCTGGCATGCAAGCGTGTAAAAGTGAAAAGCACACATTTTATGCATGTACTTGTAACCACATCACCTGGCTGACATTTTAATGTGTAAATGGATCTGTCAATCTTCAACAGAATTCAGTCATCAATGACCCCGATTTTTTGGAGTTGCCAGTCGGTTCCTCCCATGGGGTGGGCTCAGCTGTGGGAATGGCAAAACTGCATGGCATTCTGGCCAATGATGGTATGCTGGGAGGATGCCGTCTTCTGTCACCACAGACACTGAAGCTGATGCAAACTCCATTGTCTATGGGAGCAGAAAAACTTTTTGGACAAGAGATGTTCTACAGCTATGGGATGACTTTGTTGCCTGTGTTGGAAGGCAGAGAGGTACAATATGTTTTTCTTCTCCACAAGGCACCCAAAAATGCAGGATGGGTTGAAAATGTTAATATATGTACACCAAAATGATGAATTCATTCTTGGACTGTCAGATGGTATCTGTGCAAAATTTTCCCCCTTAAAAAAATCTGGCTGTAGACTAATTTCTTGACCGAGGACAGGAACTTTTAGAAGGCATATACATGTATTCAAATGTCACTCTTTTAGGTAGAAGAGTGGGAAACAATGGGAAGTTTCAGAAATGATGGGAGCTTTAAGCAGATCTTTCTCAACACCCATTATAATTATACTAGTGCAGACAGAAGAGACCCATTATAATTTATTTCCTTCTCTTCTAGAACATGTTACTTGTACAGTACTTTTTAATATAAAAATTTTCACCTAAACTGTTCCTGTAACACAGGTGAAGTACAACTTTGGCCATGGTGGTTTTGGCGGTCAGTTTGCAGCATGTGACGTCCAGCACAAAACAGGGTGGGCTTACGTCACCAACTATCTAGATCCAACTATTATGGTGACTGGCAGCAGCAAGTGGCAGAGGCTGGAACAAGCTCTGTTCAAGTGTGTGCAGATGCTGAAGGGAGTAAATCTGCCTCGCAGACATATCTTGACTTCCAGGGACTTGCAGGATACCTTGCAAAACTTAAAAAGCAGACTCTGACATGAATTTGCAGATGATCATTGCAATCCACTTCTGTCAGTTTTAAGTAACATACTGCTTTGAACTTTCACTAGTTTCAGCCAGATGATTCGCATGCCAATTTATGCTTTCAGTTTCAGTGCATGGGGCATCTCCATAATGTACGGGATCAAATGTGCAAACACCACAACGATAAAGCAACAAATTTACATATTCAAAAGCCAGGAACAGAATATATGGACCTGTATAGGCAAAAAAGGATTGGTGGAACGTGTTTGGGTATGGTAAGCTCCCTTGGTCACATGCGTCTGCATACGGTTATGTTGAGTGCTGCCAGTACTTCGTGTTTGAGTTATCATTCGATAATTTAAGCGCTCAGTCCTCATTTGTTCTTTATTAATTATAATTTGCACCTTGAGGATTTCATGTAATTGACTTATGTTGTGTTTGTCTTGGATCCCAGTTGTCAGCACTCGCTTAATGAGCGGGCTGATTACATTAAATAGGGATTCTCTGTATGCACACGTTGTGTACTGAGGGCTAGCTGTGTAAAGACTAGCGTCGTTATAAAGAAATAGATGGCAGATCTTTTTGAGGATCTGCCACGTTCCTTTCTTTGACCCTCTCTTTGCTATGTGTTTGGGTACGGTAAGCTCCCTTGGTCACATGCGTCTGCATATGGTTATGTTGAGCGCTGCCACTACTTCTTGTTGGAGTTATCATTCGATTAGTGGAACTTGGATGTGGTCAATCTGCTTATGAAGTGGAACCCAACCTATTTTATAGTACATAATCAGTACCCATGACTGAATATGTTGATGCAGGTTTCCAAAACTTAAGCAGAATAATAAAAAAAAAAGGTCCTGTTATGTTGTGGTCACTTGTGTTTGTCCTGACGTGAAGATGGTTGAGTGGCGATGGGATTGGTACATCCATGGGCAGATATCTGGTTTAAGAAGAAAATTTGTCTCACCAATAAAACACAACTAAAATTTACTAAGAAATTTGTGAGAACAAAATCGGATGCGCGGCACATAAAAGCTCTAAAAATAAAAAGTACAAATCGGCACACAATATTAAAGACAACGCTCCATGGACACACAAAATTATTTAAATCGGACAGGATTGCCAGAAACTGGCACTATAAGTACTTTTAGTAAGCAAATATAGTTTTGACCCTCTTTTCTGTGCCGGGAGGGAGAGAGGCTGGACGGCTCTGTGGTCTGAACATGTAGCTTCGAATTCAGCAGCGACCAAAGACTGAAAGAGTCCTTCGTAATGAGAATCCTGAGTCATTGTGAAGAGTCCGTGCAAAGCCACTATAAAAAATTTCGATTAAATGCCTCTGGACGGCCCACTAGGTTAATGCACCTATAGGTTTGGTAGATGTTATTTCAGTGCATGAATTAATTAGTGATAGGTCGCCATCCCCCATCCCTCACACTGCGAGATGGAAACACTTTCCTGACTCGGGACCAACTGCCCTGTCACTGAGTGACCTACACTTCCCACCCGTAAACGATACGTCCCTGAAAAACACCAGTTGCACGTCACTTCAGCACACCCCCACACAGCCGACAACATGAGGGTCTGTGGTATCTGGAAAATGAAGGGCGATTCCATTGACCGTTGTAATACTAGCTACTTCTTCATTACCCATTTTGGTACCATGGCACCCACTGGTCTCAACCTCAAACACTGACCCTCCACCTCCCTCTTTTTCTCTTTACCCCCTTACCCCTCCTCCTTTCTCTCTCTTCTCTCACCTCCTTCTCTCCCACACTGAAACACCCTTACCCGCGTTTCTCTCTCCACATCACCCTTTCCTACCCACCTGGCGTTTGGCTGCCCCTCTTTTTAACCCTTCTTACTCACTGTCCCTTAGTCATTTTCCTGCTGTCCAGCCCAGCTAAGTCTTTTTCTTCTGTTGTCGTTTTTGTGTCGTCCTGATGAAGGGGTAGTGCCCCGAAACATGTAGATTGTCTTCCTCTTTGTCATGTCTTAGCTTGGTCCAGTTCCCTTGTTTTAAATTTAAGATACGTCCTTGGGGAAAAAAAGTTAAAAGAATGAAAAGAATTTTTTAAAACGTTTAAACCAATGATGCTTTTTCTAAAATAGTACCAACAAAAACCTTTATAAACAAGATCAACAACAACCACCCAAATAAAGTACGCGCATGCGCAGTCCTTACCAAAAGGCAGATCACTCTCGCAATACCAGAATCCCGTCTGTTTGTTGACATCTCCATGGTCATGGGTGTGATCAATAGATCCCGACGTTTAACTCTTGAGCGACGAGTACGACCACCTGATAGGCGGCAGCTCACTGAGGTTTGTGCTACCATTAATTTACAATACAGAAGATTTGTTGTATGAGATCGCATCTCCTTTGTATTCCATGATCAGTAGGAAAAACTTTTTTTTTGCCTTTTTTTTTAGCGCCAAAGTTATACCTGTCAGTAGACTAGAGGCGTACGTAGAGCTATAGAAGGATGTAAACTGTATCAAGTACCTAACAAACACTTTGTGATAGATGTAATAGCTGTAGGTAGTTATCCCAACATGTACTAAGTAGGTACACAATGTGAAACACAATGAGAAACATTGGCCGAAACAAACCTAAAATCGATGGGTCAACCCGTGCATTGATTTTATTAAATCATCATCATGTAGCTCAACCATTCTTATTACAACTTGACAATTGTCAGAGATAGGAGTGATAGTACTGTTACTTTGATTCTACAGTTATAAGAGAGATTTTCCTTAGCGCCAGCGCTAGTACCTATTTGCATATATAGGTAGGTATAGCTATACATCAGGATGTGGTACCTCGAGAAAACGAGTTGTAATTATAAACACTCAACAGTACTGAGTATACTATAAACAGACATGCACAAAGTTTTACAAAGTACTAGTAAATAATTAAGTGCATAAGTGTGTGGAGCGCATGTATATACAGCATGGTGACTATGAATGAAATAATCTTGTCTGTGATCTGTGCAGGCTTTAAAGCACAAAGTTTCATCTTGGGATGTTTACCTACCAGGTTGGCTTTGATTTGTTCATAATAAATAGGACATTAAATAATTAATTTAATGCTCAAAGAGCCATTCGAAAATAAATGTATTTCTAGTTAAAATTGCATAAAATGGTGTCAATCAAAAATGTCAATAAATGGTAAAAGGGATATCCATAACAACATCATCAAATGAGCTGTAAATCAGTAAATGTGTTGTTTGTCTCTCTTCCTCCATTCACATTTTAGAAATTGTTTTCTCCTTTATTAAAGCAAGATGCAGCCTACATTCCTATTTTCTCCCTCATTTTCTTGCTTCCCTCCAGTCCCTCGCTTTTAAAAAAAATCCTTGATACATTTGTAGTGTGTCCGTCTTGTTATAGTTAATTTTTATTTAGCACATTGCTGCAAATTTCATCTGTCAAAGAGCAACAGAAGGGCTTTTTTAGTCAGATAACGGATGCTTTGTGTATGTATTACAATAGATTGGCTCTGACCATAACTCTTTCCTTGGGATGTTGTCAGTCAAACTATCCAGCCTATCATGGAAGTAGTGACAGTACCTACCTTCCACAGTTTGGTCAGTTTCTGCCAAATTCCGGCCCTCCACCTCCTCCAGGCATGGGCATGGGCATGGAATACGGAATCCAGAGTGCCTACAATGTCAACCAGTATGGATTTAATCAAGGTAACGATCACTATAAGTAAATATAGCTATCCTAAACAACACTAATATTTAGTAACACAACACTAATATTGAGTAACAACTGCCATTGGCAAAGTATTGAATTTTGATTGTTTTTCATGTTTTTGTGCCCTTTGTTAATTGTTTGGTTGCCGGATGTTGAGACTTCATTTTAGTGACTGATGCAAGTACATGCAAAAGGTTGAAGAATACTGAGGGCTTTTTTTCAACTGACAGATTGCCTGGTAGATTACACTATTAGTGCATGTATAGATTTAATGGCTGTAGTAATATTTGTTGGGCAAGATGGTGTGTAATACCACTGGTTGATTTTTGGGTTAATTCACCAGTCACATTTTAGAACTGGTCATGTCTCTCAGTAAAGCCAAAAGGTGCATGTATATTTTCACAATGATTGAAGAAAAGTGTTACAGATTATTGAAAGGCGAGAAACAGATTAAAGCTGATGTTATTTGTGCCAATAACTTGCGCCCTTATTGCAGTTCAGTTCACTGCCATGCATCATGAAGCAATATGCAGCTAATCCCAGACTGATATAGAGTGATAAAATTAACAGTCAACCATTCAAATTCATTGTCTGACTGCACCTGAAATAGTTATGTTTAAAATCTGCAAGACATATCTGCTTGGCATCCTATGCACTTGCCATTTTTAATGGCAAATCCAGGTAACTCTTAAGAAAATCACTTTAAAGCATCATCAAATAGAAGTTATTGCTGGAAAACTTTCTTGGGAACTTGCTGCACTTATTTTCCGTGTTTTGCATATGGAGATTTTGTTAGAAAAATGTCCATGGCTTCTCTTCCACATTGATCAATACATAGGGTAAAAATGGTCTGCTTCTAGATGCTCATATATGAAAAGTACCTAGCAATTAAGATGGTAATGCTTTATCCCATTGGCTCATTGTGAGATGAAAGTATGTTGTAACCTTCTTGTCTGACTTCAGGTATGGGACAATCTGGAGCTGTTCCAGGTTTCACAGTACCTGCTGTGCACCAGTGTGCGAGTCTGAACCAGAGTACAGGATACCAGGCTAGTTATGAACATGGGCTTTCCTCTGCTTGTTGTCTTTGCTCACTGTCTCTTCTCATTTTTGGCACCAGCAACCCCTTAAAAGACATCTGAATCAGCAGTCAGTGCATAAACATGCTGCCATTCTTCAGAAACCCTAAATATATATATATTTCTTACAGTTCCTACTAAAATTTTCAGCATTTAGTACCCACTAGCTATTGCAAGGTTGTTAGGATAAGTATGTCTGCTATGGTAAAATGAATCCAAACATTTCCAGGCTCAAGCAGCCACCTCTGCAAAACAAGATAACAGAGAGATTTGTGAGACTCATGACATCAGCAGTTGGAAATAGCTGTGGTTACTCAGGTGCCAAACCTGGTCATGACGTCACCAATGGCTACAAGTTTCCGACCAGAGCTGCCAAGTGTTCTGCTTTAGGTGGAATTTTTCTGCCTGGGTACCCTTTATTCTGCTTTCCACACGGGGTCAAAATATTATGCTGATTGAAAAACAAAACAAACAAATAAAAAGATTTTTTCACAAAATAATTTGTAAGCCGAACCAATCTCGGTATTAACAATAGCTGGCTACGTTTCCTGAATTTTGCCAATCCCTGTGGATTTCAACCAGTTATAATCTTAGTCGTAGTCACAACAGAACAACAAAGGCTTCGAAGCAAAAGCATGATGAAACTGCCAACAACATTCAAAAGCAGTCACAAAAAAGCTCAAAACAATGGAGAGCAAGAATTTCAAAGAGCATACACTGAAGACTATCCATGTATTTGATCTTCAGCAGTAAGTGGCCATCGTGCTCGCTACACAGTCTGCCATATGGACTTTAAAGTGGCCCAAGGTGGCCTGAACGATTTGGAACAACATGTTGAGTGTTCAAAACATGAAGGCCTATTTATAGCAGCAACCCTGTTGATCAGCAAATTTTTAAAGATTTTCCCAGGGGCTGAGTGTGACTTGTGCAGAGAGTCTATTCAGTTTCTTTCTTGCAGAACACAACATTCCACTGTCTCTTTCAGATAATGCTGGAGATCTTTTTCAAAACAATTGTCCAGACAATACAATTGCATTATGCACCTGCAAGGACAAAGACACTGTCATTGTGAAGTGCACGGCAAAGCAAAATGCAGCATCAACAGAGGAGCAGTTCCAAAATGGCCACTACATATCAGGCACTGATGCCCGTCGAGAAGAAGGGGACAAATTTCTTCCCCTTGTCGTCTGGTTCACAAACAGCATCCATGAAATGAAGACAGAACTAGTCTTGCCAACCCTGTTTGCCAGGACTCTGCAACAGAGGAAAACATTTTCAACCTGATTGAAGCTGTCTTTTCCAAAGCTGACATACCTTGGAGTCAGTTTGTATCGTTGGTATGGCGCAGTGCATGTCATGATGGAAAACCAAGGGTGTGGTCTCATTTGTAAAGTATAAAGTTTCCTGTCTCCACATGGCAGGATGCATCTGTCATCTACTGAGCTTGACCTACACAAGGCCATCAAGTCCTTTGAGAAGTGACTTTGATGACATGCTGTGCCAGCTTTCTTGGCATGTGAGGATGAGTGGGAATCATCAACATCAATTGAAGTTGTGTACTGGACAAAGAGCATCCAAGATATTTAGATTATGTGCATGTTTCCTTGATGTTATCAATATTTTTTGCATTGTGAAAACCTGTATTGTTTTAACACATAGTTAGAACCAGTTCCTACATGTTCTTTTTATTATGTGTCAGTCATTTTAAGGTCTGGGCAGAGTTTAACAAATGGCTCATTCTGCAACTCTAAATGCCACATAAAGAAGAACACAGAATTATCTGTCTCATAATTTTTTAAACAATATCAATGAAGATTGAAGAAACAACCTCACTGTTCTGTAAAACTTATGGGAAACGGCATCCTCAGACATCAAAAAGTGGTCAACACAGAACAGATTTATTTTCATCTTGTATGGTACTTCTACAGACAGGGATGATCAAAATTTCTAAGAACAGTTCCTGTATCAGCAGATTTTGGATGTGTAACCGGCACACACCAGCGGGGAATTAACACGCTAATGTGTACGTCGTCTTACAAAAGATATTTGGTTCGGGCTTAAGGCTAGCGCTTTGCACACGCACTTTCTTTCCTTGGTGACTGAAAGAATAAGAAACCAAAAATAGACTCAATCACTTTTAATCAACTACCGATCTAAACCCCGAAAGCAAATAAAGGGGGGAAATGGGGAAAGAGAAGAAGGGAGGCAGAAAGAGAAAGAAGATATATAACAGGGTGACAGAATGAGTGAAACAAATAATAGGGCTGGTTGTCAAAGGGCTGGATGAATGACAAAATGAAGAGAAAAGGTGCAGGATAATAGGGCTGGTTGTGAATGAGATGGCTGAAGAAAAGGTGCAGGATAATAGGGCTGGTTGGGAATGAGATGACTGAAGAAAAGGTGCAGGATAATAGGGCTGGTTGTGAATGAGATGACTGAAGAAAGGTGGCCTGAAACAGAGACCAACCCAACAATGAGTCTCAGGTCACAATACCCGTCCTGAGCACGACATAGGCCCAAAATAAACTCCATTTCATAATACAACCAGAATTCATGCTACAATGATAATAATTTCCACAATGCAGGTAAATACATTTCAAGCTAAATACATTTCAAATTTATGGAAAGAAGACTTTGCATCAATGGGGAGCAGATCTCATACAGTGGCCACGTGGTGACCAACATGGCGGCATCTAGCGCCTCAAAGTAAAAAAGGCGAACAGAATCCAACAAAATTACCGTCCCCAACCCATCCCGGTCTACATTCTAGTTCCCCATAAAGATTAAACCATGAACTCCAAATGTAAGCCACTATAACATACATCGCCCCCATTGCACACATAGCAGGGGAAAACATAATAAGATTCACGACCACGTCTCGCAATTTCGTCATCAATACGTTTACAACATAGGGCAGTACATGAAGCAATCGTTATCTTACAAGGTTATAGAAAAACAAATACAGAAATAAAATCATAACTCTACAAGAAGACGCACCAAGAATGTGAATGATGCACTCTCTCCCAAGCTCTTAGCCCAGAAGACCGGTGGACAGAGTTCCCATGCACATGGGTTCCCAAACCCTTCCGCGCTATTAGTGCAAGGGCGTAAATCGCCCACACCTTTAATCCCACTGGGATTTTTACAGGATCTTTGCCACTACTAGCGTAATGCAATTTTTTTTACCATAAGTGCAGTCCTTGGTGATTTTACTACATAATACTTTTTCCCCACAGGCAGGCGTTTATCTGCCTTAGGGACTACGTTCTAGCTTTTCCCCAGCCTAGAAAAGATGCAAGGGGAAATAACTCTTACGATCTGGTAACCTTGGGGGCTACAGATTCTAAAGCAGACATGGCAAATTCAAATTCTATCAGAACAAATTTTTAATCTTAATACAAAATTTGCATTTTGTGTAGATAATGGAGCACAACTAATGACAGTCTCCTTCCCTTCTTGAAGATGAAGATGATAGGAATGTGAAATTGTATGGATGTTTCAAATCAAAGTCACCCAAATGTCCCAGTTCAAAAGGAAGCATGTTAAATCTGTGTGTAAATGCATGTATGTGTGTGGGTGTGCTGACACGTGTGCATGCATGCACATGCAATTTCATGTGTGTGTGTGAGAGAGAGAGAGGGAGGGAGAGAGAGAGTACAGTGTATTTGTAAATAAATGTGGATGTTGATGTGGATGGCTTTGTGTTTTTTATTACATGTGATGTTGTCGCCTTGATGAGAATGTGTATCTTCTGGATGTTCTTCTATTAATATCATTGCTTATCATTTGTTTATTTATTTAGCTGGCTGTGAATGTTTTCTAACTCAAGCTGACACAAATGCATTCTCATAGATCTTATGTCACCCATGCAGGCTCCTATGAGTATGCAGGCTCCTGTAACATCCCAGCTGAACATGATAGATGCTCACCTTTATCAGCAGCAGATGAAGACGCAGCAGATGATGCTCGAGGTAACTATCTGTACTTGTGAGTTTGTACCTATAAATACACCTAGTTGTGAAGTAAAACATTGAATCTTTTACGGTTGTTAAGATGTAGGTTACAGCTTTGCTGGCATCTGCGATGTGGCATGTGTACTCATCTGGGCTTGATTTGTTGACATTTTGCTATGGTATTGCGATGGACGCAGCCATCATGGAGACGGCTCGACCAACCAAACGCTCACAGCCACAGTGGATGCTGGGGCGCGGTATCAGGGTACAGGCTGGGTACTGCTGGCGATCCGAGGCTGTGACGCGCTGTGCCATCTTATAGCGTGCTGTGCTAGGCTCACTCTGTTTAGACATCTCTATATTCTTCTAGGATACTTGCCGATACTAACAATTAACACCCTCTGATTTTCTTCGATTTACTCTTTCTGTAGATCTTAAACTCATCACACGTCTTGATAGAGTAGATTTACTATAGGCAGAATTCTTACCTTTATCTATTCACATTAGCTAGTTAAACTGCCTTTTAACGTAATTATCTCTATTTCCTTCTCACTCTATTAAACTGTCCTTAACACTAACAGGAAGAGCAGAGCACGCCCTATTCATCACATATTTTCGTGTTTTTATAGATATATCCTTCCATTTGTTATTGTAAACAACTGTATGTGTAAGAAACACAAAATGTGGTATCCGCTGCACTTCCACCCGCTAGCTGCTGCTGTAGCTGGCAATGCTTCCCTTGTGGCCCGCCCCCACCGGGTAAAACCGGGACAAAGAGACGTCTTGGAGTAGTGATGAAGCAAGCAGAGGTGCAGAAGGAACCATGTAAGACGTCTCAGACTAGTGATGAAGTGCCCGGAGTCGCAGAAGGAA
>SMGT01012133.1:473966-486288 GCA_004794575.1 Lanistes nyassanus | reverse complement strand
CTTGTCTCCTGTGTAGACCATACTTGTCTCCTGTGTAGACCAAACTTGTTTTATGTGTAGACCATACTTGTCTCCTGTGTAGACCAAACTTGTTTTATGTGTAGACCAAACTTGTCTCCTGTGTAAACCATACTTGTCTCCTGTGTAGACCAAACTTGTTTTATGAGTAGATCATACTTGTCTCCTGTGTAGACCATACTTGTCTCCTGTGTAGACCAAACTTGTTTTATGTGTAGACCAAACTTGTCTCCTGTGTAGACCAAACTTGTTTTATGTGTAGACCAAACTTGTCTCCTGTGTAAACCATACTTGTCTCCTGTGTAGACCAAACTTGTTTTATGTGTAGACCAAACTTGTCTCCTGTGTAGACCAAACTTGTCTCCTGTGTAGACCAAACTTGTTTTATGTATAGACCATACTTGTCTCCTGTGTAGACCAAACTTGTCTCCTGTGTAGACCAAACTTGTTTTATGTGTAGACCAAACTTGTCTCCTGTGTAGACCAAACTTGTCTCCTGTGTAGATCCTCAAAAAGATCTGCCATCCCTTTCTTTATAACGGCGCTATTCTTCACACAGCTAACCCTCGGTGCACAACATGTGCATACAGAGAATCCATGTTAATGAAGTCAGCCCGCTCACTAAGCCTGTGTTGACAACTAGGATTCAACAACCAACACAACATAGGACAAATACATGAAATCCTCAAAGTGCAAATTATCATGAGGAAAGGGATGGCAGATCCTGTGTAGACCAAACTTGTCTCCTGTGTAGACCATACTTTCTCCTGTGTAGACCAAACTTGTCTCCTGTGTAGGCCATACTTGTCTCTTTTGTAGAATGTACTTACATCCAATACTGATTTTGACAGATTTAGTCCCTGTTGCTGGATGTCTGTTTAAATTAGAACCATATGTTAACATGCATGCACTCACACTCAGCAACCCTATTACATGTATTTTAAGTTCCAACCATAAGAAAAGAAAAACTCTCCAGAAAACATTTTCGATCAGTACTTGCATGTTGTAAACAGGAAAAGAAAAAAATAAATCATGAAAGTATACTTCATGATCCCTTGCAGGTACCAATGATGATGCCATCATTGAAGTGGTGGGAACACGATGTAATGCTCAGCGACAAGAATTGAAGAAATGTTTCAAGCTTCTGTATGGACGAGTGGGTTTACTAGATACAATCATAAACTATACTTTTTTCGAGGGGAGGGGAGGGGTTGGATTGGGAGTGGCTAAGTATTTTGGAAGTGTTGTTTACTGTAGTGCATTATTGTGTTTGTAAAATCTCAATCAGGTGTTGACTTGTGTTTGCAGACCGATTTGCATTTGGATCTGTATTTCAAGAATATAATTTTCATGTGAGGTCATATTTGTCAGATCTTATTTAAGTGTTGACTTGTGATTGTAGGATCTGAGGTTGGTGTAAATGTAGGATATAACTGAAACCTTGACTTGTGATTGTAGGATCTGATTCAAGATCTCAAGTCTGAGCTGAGTGGTGACTACAAGGAGTTGGTCATGGCGCTGTTTGTGCCACCAGCAGAATTTGATGCTTGGTGTATCAAGGAAGCCATTTATGTATGTTACAGAAGATTTTTCTTAGGTATAACCAGTTTCTTAAAAACTTACCAGATATCATGGCTATATGTAACTGTCATTGGATCTTTTAGATGAAGAAGAAAGGTGGATTATTTTACAGGTAAAATCAGTTTCTTCTTCACCATTTGCCAGATACCTCAACATTAGCACACAATCATGGTGTCTGGTAACAGCTGAAGAAGAAACTAATTTTTACCATTTTACTAAATTTTCCTGTAAAACTGGTTGAATTGCCATATACATACAGTTTGAAGCAAGTTAAATTAGGATATTTAAGGGCTTTAAAGTCAGGACTACATTGTAAAACCATATGCACAGCCTGTGGTCATCGTTACCTGTCTGGCTCACAAGAAATACTTCCCACAATTTTTGTAGAGCAGTCATAGTCATTAAAATAACACTGTCGTGATCATCATGGCTATTAATGTTGAAAAACTTCCACAGCAGCAGAGCATTGTCCCTTGAAACACAGACCAATGATTTTAGAAAAAACTTTTTTTTTAAAATGAAGATGTTTATTTGTGTGAGGAATGAGTGAACATGTTCAGGGCAAGAGTATTGAAGAAAAGCACATTGGTGCATGTGTGTGGAACAGGAAGACTGGCCTAAGTTACCAAGGTCAGCAGAAATTATGGGATGTATTTCTGAATGTAATCAGACAAGTAATGTCTGATGGCAGGGTCTGGGCACTGATGAGATGGCCCTCATTGAGATCATGATGACCAGGACCAATCCCCAGATCAAAGAAATTCGCATGGCTTATCCTTCAGGTAAGTTCCCTATGTGGTAATTGTGGATGTACAGGTGTTTTTTTTAATTTTTATTTTAAGCCTTCTTAAAACAAGTTTTAATGTACATTCACCTTTTGAGTATGTAAAAGTACCGTTTTGGTATTTAGTTAACATAAAACATGAACTGTGGTACCTTACAGTGCTACATGACCGTTATCATGGGAAGGAACCAGCCATTGAGAAAGACATCCGAGAGGACACCAGTGGTGACTTCAAACGCCTTCTCATTTCAGCTGTGCAGGTGTGGTAATGATGATTGCAGTTTGCACAATGACATGATCATTCCGTAGAGCATGTTAGTGTGTGGTACATTTGATTAACACTTCTGAGTTAGAAAATTTAAGAAGTTTGAAATCTGGAAACATGAACCATACGCCAACTGTAGTGGCCAAGTTTCTCAGTAGTTGTTGATTCACAGCCAAGGTGCTGTTCTGTCCATCATTCATACATAACTCATGTGCCCACATAACACATGCTCACATAATGCATATGCCCGTATAACTTGTGTCCACATAACTCATTTGCACACATAACTCACATGCTTACATAAATCCTGTGCCCATGTATGCCACATCAGATACCTATAATAGCTGTGTCTTTTCAATGAGAAAAAGTTATCTGCTGTATCTGAGTAACCATTCCTCCAACCATGCCACCCCCCCCTCCAAAACAAAATTGCTATGAGACATGAATTTCTGCACAAAAGAAGCTTTTAAGCACTAACCAGCTGATTAAATCCAATGCTTGTGATAATGAAAGCATGCGTAACTGTGGTCTTTGAAAGTTATTGCACCATATATCTATTTTCTTGCCTTTAGGGAGAGCGTTACGAGATCCCAAGGGAACGACTAGAAGCAGCCGTGGAGGAGATCATTAATCCGGAAACAAAGGAAGGCACAGGTATGTTCCAGGTGAACTATGCCAAACTGTGTGACTTGGAGCAAGCAAAGCGAGAGGCACAGCAGTTGAACAAAGCTGGTGAAGAGCGCTGGGGGACAGATGAAGAAACGTTCAACCGGATTTTCTCTAGCCGTGACTACTATCAGCTCAGAGCAACTTGGAATGAATATGTGAAGGTCAGGATTCTTGTATTTTTCTTGTTATTTTCACCTCTACTTTCTGCATGGAGTGAGCGGAGCAAAACAGACGGCATTTGTTGTCAGAAATGTGGGGTTTTGCCAGTTGGGATAAATAAAGGCAAAATATTAAGCTTGGTTTGGTTTTGCTAAATGTACCATAAATGGGCAGAAATAGTAGTTGAGTGCCAGATATTCTGGCAGAGCATAGGCTGCAAAAGTATCACTTCTGTTGGAAGGCTAAAGTGAGGATCATAAACAGCTTTTCCAGACAAGTCCTTCAGCTTGCATTGCCTGGAAAATATCCATTTGGAAAACAGTCTTAAAGAAGGAATCTTGCACCAGGAATTATATGGTGCAGTTTGTTAGTGCAAATACATAATGCCACATCCATTTCTTTTCATAAGCACACTTGCGTTATGACATATATTATCATGATGATGATCTAATGCCAGTGCACAAAGTGTGCCTTCCATGAAAAGCTGGTAATAATGACAGTTTTCAGTTGCAGCAAAGAGACTCCAGACAGAATATTTTGGTCATGAGAATTTAGAAACCCAATATTTTCATGAGAACAGTTAAAAAAGGATGACTTCTTTCTTGGATTTGATAAAAAGATAACCTGCTATTCAGTTTTAAAGCAAAATGCTAATATCATGAGCGGCCTGAATTTTAAAACTGCTCCAGATAGAAGTTAATAACACTAAGGCCAGCAGTTTCTTTTTTCTTTCCAGCAGTTTTCATAGAGTTGCTCTATTTGTCTTATCAAATATTCATTTCAAAAGTTCTTTTCAAAATTTATTTCAGATTACTCAGCGTGACATCCTCAACAGCATTGACCGAGAAACATCAGGAGATTTTAGACGGGGACTTCGTGCCGTTGGTAAGTTATTGCATTTCCTTCCCACCTTCATGTAGCCGGTGTGTTCCTTTAATAAATAAGTGTTGACATTTGATCTCATGGTTCATAATACATGTATTTACAAATATCTAAAAATTTTCTATTTTGTTTCAAAATATGTACTTATAAACGTTTCGTATTCTGTTTTAATGTTTCACAGTATGTACTTACAACTATGAGAACTTTTCCATTGTCTTTGTAGTCATGAATGTTCGCTGTCGCCCCATGTTTTTTGCTGAGCGACTTAAAGCAGCCATGAAGGGCCTAGGAACCGATGAGCATACCCTCATCCGCATCATTGTCTCTAGGAGTGAGGTAAACACAGAAGAGTAGTGTGATTGTTTCAAATGTCTTGTATCACATGTAAAGGTTATATTTTCATGTTCTGATAAATATTCATCACAAATAATTAAATCCATCAACCATAATTGTGTGGGATCATTCACCTCGCAGCTGAATTTACTACACTGTACTTTTTTCTCTCTGTTTTCAACTAATTAACATTGTGATATTATTGATTCATGTGATGGACATTGGCTGGATTTTTTGGTAACAATGCTTTGGTTATATTTTGAACGGGTAGCAACTGCATGGTATAATTCAGATAGGCACAGTCTTTTACTTCTGAAGTTTTTGTGTTAAATGATATGGGAATAAAGTTTGTTTTGTGGTTTTGTTGTCCATATATATATATATATTTTAAACCATTAGCGTCCATTTTGTGAGACTCCATTGCGTTAAAGAGCTCATGGTTACAACGCACGCAGGAAGACCTAGAAAACTAGGAGCTTATTGAGTAGATTTCGTGGTACTTAAAGCTCTGCATGAGTAGATGTGTTTCTTCTCACCACATGCAGCTCATTGTGTGTACAAGAATGAATAAAAAGATCATCCAGTTGATGCAGCATCATTCTGCCTCCCAGAATAGTGGAACATGAGTTCGTTTATTTTGTTCCCTTCTTTCTTCCAGATTGACATGGTGCAAATTAAGGAATGCTTTCTGAAGCTGACAGGCAAGACACTGTGGCGATGGCTAAAAGAGGACACAAGCTTCAACTTCAAAAAGCTTCTGCAGAAGATCGTGGGCTGTGATTAGCTCAAGCCATCGGCCACAGGCTTTGAGTGCATCTTCTATATCCACGTTTTCGGTAGCATCAGGGCAGCTAGAAGTTACTTTCTTGTTACCTTTTGATAGGTGTAGTGATTTTGCTACTTCATTCACACTAAATAGTTTTCGTTTTATCGGGTATAATTCTGTGACCTAATTTTTGTTGTTCACATATTTGTCATGGCAAAAGTATGGGAAAATGTTTGATAGCTACTGTTTGATAGGCATAGTGATGAATGCAGTTGCAGTGGAATACCCCCACGACGATTGGAATGTTCCTTTATCTGATGTAACTAGGTGACATTCTTAAATATACATCTTATGGAGAGACATAATTTGCAGAAAAACCAAACTGCTATGTAACCATGTGGAGATGCTATTGACTTTACTCTTTCATCCTTATTCCCTCATTTCCCGCCCCACCAAACTTTTTTACACATTTATTATGCACCTGCATTTTTTTTATCTTTACACAAAAATCTTTCCATTAAAAATGTTGGACTTTTCATGTCTTCATAATAAAAATGATCAAGCATCTTTCACATGCACTCTTGCATTTAAATGAATAAATTTCCACAATCTCAGTATTTTCTTTATTCAAAGTATTACTGCCACTGACAGCATATAAAGTGTGACTAGTAATATGAACCATTATTGTATTTATGTACAAAGCAACTACATCATATAACCATTGTTGCTCATCACTGGCGCAAAAACCAAGTTTATTATGTTTGTGGTTGCATTATGACTGAGAGGTAAGAAATTTTTGGGTAAAAGGATTATCATGAAAACCATTTTATTTTTGAGTTCATCAAAAAAAGTACATGTATTGATAAAAGCAGCAATACATTGTGTACATTAACAAGAAACATCTTCTGCCCTGTATTTAAAATTGATGCCAATTAAAACTCTCAATTGCAGTCTGCCCATCTATGGCCTTTATCTGCCAGTATAAAAATTTGGTAGCAACATAGATCCAACACACAAAAACCAAGATACATGGGCACAATTTATACAAAAGGAATGAACGTGCAGATTTTTTTTTAAATGGGGGGGGGGGGGGTGGCCACCAAGGAAAAGAAAACAACTGAAGTAAAATTTTGACAGATAAACACAAAAGAAGATGCAATCTTGTTAAAAATTGAAACCTGGCCCATTACTGTTGGTCGTAAAACCTAGCCATGATTATGCACGAGGCCTTGCCAATTGTATAGTCTCCCTTGCCTTGGCAATGCCCAGTATTACACCCCTGGCATGCTCTCGGGCCGACTTGCATGAGTTTTCTTATTGCCACTTCTGATCATAAGAGTAGTCATAAGCCCCATTCTTCCTGTGTATTTTACATACACCTTTACAAATGAACAGCAGAAAAAAATGCTCAGCCCAGGACCTCAAAAGCGAAACAGGAAGTTCCAATATTCTGAGTAGCCTGATTGCCGAGTAACTTTCCAAATTCACTGGCCCACTGACATTTCAACTAGCCTAGGTTTTTCGCTTTTGTGGGTGTGAGAAGTGTCACAATCACGGTAAATATTTTTAATACTTACAGACAAATTTAAGTACGGCAGAACATATGAACTGACCTTCAAAAATTAGGGAAAATTCTTGTATTTGGGAAGGGTCTTCATTATGAGTGATGCTCCCTTCAATGGTCCATATGGTGCTGTGCATGGTGTGTAAATGCCATAATGCAAAGAAACACTGATGCCAGTAGGTCAGCAAAAAAAAAATTGCTGGCTTGGCTTATGGTGTTTAATGCCCCAGCATGACTTGATGGACATAGGCCAACAGGCTACCATCTATCTCCATCCATAGTTTCTAGGAGTTATCTGGCCAACAGAACTTTTGGATGATAAATATACAGCATCATACACAAGTTAGATTGGCTTGGTGAGGTCATTATCTAATATGTTCTTGCTAGATAATTTGATTTGTTCCAAGCCAGTGGCAGTTATTTGCACAAATTGTAGGGCACTATAAATAGAATATTAACAAAAAATAAACTTGAACATCTTTATAAGACCTAATCATCATGTATCTCGTATTTCTGACATACAGTAGACAAGAATCACAGGAATTCTATAAACACAGCTGTTGACCATGACATCACCATCTGACTTAAAATCACTGGGAAAACAGCGTTTGGTGAACAAAGGGTCTGTGAAGCTTGACCTTTTTTTTACAAGCACGTATCAGAATGTTTTGATGAAATGTAAGGAATGATTCAGAGAAGCAGCATGCACTGGGCAGTGAGAAGTAGCAACTGAAATGTAAAAACTGGCCAAACGTACAAACTTCCTGGATATGAGCAACACCAAAAAGATTACAATTTTCAGGCTGAATAAAACTCTTCTCTGACTGCATCCTTAGGCTCCTCCACAACCTCTAACAGTGTTACTTGTGCCCCTGATGAGCCACATCACTGCTGACTTCCATCATAGACAACCACCCAGTCCAACATCTCAAGCCAAGCCCCAAATATCAGCTGAATCCCACAGATTCTCAAGATTACCGCCAAACATGCAACATCTACTAGCGTACCACACAACTACTGCACAGGTGTCAGTTTTAACTGCTCCTAGTATAGGATTACTCTATGGAAGACTTAAATTCCAGTAGTTCTCAATGCCCAGAACAAGTGGTAGAATAGCATGGGCTCCTAGTTCCAGGAGCTCTAGTTGCCCAGCACTTGGACGTTAGCACCACTGGATGGCCATTGGTGTGTGCATCCATTAAGTGCTGGCTCTCTGTCTGCCTAAGTCCCTGTTGTGAATGTATATGTACAGGTGTTGTTTCAAGTGAGACTATACATTTTCTCCATATACATATTTCTTATATCTATGTAGCTCAATACATATACAGAGAGAAGGAATAAATGTTGGAAAGGTGACCAGCCCGGGGCTTCTGGGTACTTAAGAATCTCCAGCTTATACCTGTAGCATAACATTTTCTGAAGTAACTCAACAGTGTAGGACTGTGTGCAGCAATACTGCAGATCACTAATTATGCCCAGGAACAGATTTGGGGATAAAAGTCATGTAGCACTAACAGGTCCTAAATAACTGAACACAAAGTACCATGAGAGTACACATTACAGAAACAGCACTACTTATGTACATAACACTTGTTGTATAGACTTATACACACTTTATACAGCACTGTGAAGGCACCCCTAAGGGCTTTCTACAGATAACTTTGCACACATTTTTAAAACACATTATAATGACCAATTCTGACAAACGAAGTAAACACTGTTTGCTAGGGTCCCTACCAAACTGACATTCCAGAATTTTAAAAATATTATCATTGCTCTAGTTTACTCCCATGTCACACCTCCCACATCCCATGTTATATATAATGTGTATCAATAAATGACAAGTTGCACACATCATAGCGTCATCATTTTCAACACCTTCCATTCACAGGACACCTACCAATCACAGCAGATTGATCAAACTCCAAAGAAATACTGTTTCGCAAAGTAAAATGATGGTGCGTTCTCCTGTGTGGAAAATTTGTTTACAAATTCTTGCAGCGCTAATTTGCTTGTAACTGCACCTCTGGCCAGTCATTTCTTATTTATAATTAACCACCTGTCCCACCCTGAAGTTTTACTGACTGCAATGATCTGAGAACACAAGCCACATGAGGTTTGTTCCCACAAAATCTACACCCATCAGGAAATGTTCTGTCCCATACCTACAAAGAAAGGGCATTGCATTTCTACTACACCACAGTTCTGAAAAAAAAATCATTTTGTGAGTTTCCTTTATCTGAGCTTCTCCAGCCTGGTGCCAAACAATGTACAGCACATGTACATCAGTACAAGGTCAGACCATGACCAACAAACTACCATCTCTAGCAAGTCAACGAAAGACACAAAAAAAAGGAAGAACAATTGCTTTCACCTTCAAATCCTCTAAACATACAACACTGCAAATGTAAATGTTATACTTTCATAAAACTTTCAGCATGGTTTGATTGTCTTCTCTCTCTGATAATAAAAACAGACAACACTACCAATAGCATGAGAAGATAAGGGATGAATTGTAGTGGTTGCTGTTCAGTGCCGACATTTTAACTATAAATGGCAAGCAGTCCACATCTGCTGGTGACATGCGGTGGGGTAAAAGACAAGACTACAGAGTCAAGGTCTGTATAGCAGGAGTGGATTATGCTATTGATGTGGTGGGGGGGGAGCTCACTTGGTTATCTTATACAAAACAGAATGCTATTGCTTAATAAAGCACATAATCTAATGCACTACAATGTTTGAATGGCATTCAAAATGACAACTGCTCAGAAAACTGACTGCTAAAATAACATATTGTTTATAAAAATAACCTCTCTCAGAACCACCCACCAATAATCTGCTTCTGGGCGACTGTGTGTGACGTGAATGTAGGCTGGGAGAGGGGTACCTTTAGCTTGGGGGGGGGGGGGTCCGTGCACTTTGGAAACCCCCATAATCCACTCCTGTATAGTATAGTTCCACCAAGGTTGCCTTTGTCTGTTTACATGCATTCAGTTCCAGTTCTAGATTGCCACAAGTCCAAGTGAGAACCACAACACACACAAGTCACTGACAATTTGAAAATGCAACACCATGCATTCGCCTACGTCTCATTCAACACGGCGCCTCAGTCTGGTGTCACAACAGCAGTCATCAATACGTGAAACCAAGAAGCTCAGATTTTACCAACAGCAAGAACCATGGGCACAAACAGGAAAAGGTGATGAAATCTTTTTGGTGGGATTTGTAACGCAGATTCAGCAGTTGGTAAATTCTCAAGGTATAACCATAAGTCTCCCATGACTAGAACACAAAGACATAACGTGCCAGCAAGCTGCAAGCTATAAAAAGTGAAAAATCAAGACACAAAGAACCCTTATAATTAAAATCTGAAGTCTGAATTCACGTTTGTGCCTTTTGTGTCCAAATAACAAATGCAACAGAATAGTTTTACCGATCCAAACTCTTACAAAAAATTTGCTGAGTTGTGAAGTAAGATAAGGACATGAGCCAATGAGTAAGCAATAGCAACTACTTTTTCTGGCTGTTTCTGCTGTTAGAAGTGCTGGACAACTGGATTTAATTAAGATGGCTGTCTTTCAACTCTGCAGAGTTGCAAAATCTTTACGCTGAACTTATCACTTCCTTTTATCTAATGTGACAGCAGGAATTGTCTGAAAGACTCTCTTCATGAACATCTTTATCCAGGTGAGGATTCTACATGAAAAAAGCTGCTAATGCATGCCAAAGCAGGTGCATCATTAAAACACAACCTTGTGCTGTAGAGAAGTTCTGCCATGTCCAATAAATAGCTTTAAACTTGCTGACAGACCCAAGCCACAACCATCATGATCTGTGATGCAAGTCGACAAACAGCAGCTTCCAGATACGACGACGGACTTGTGTAAGTGCCTTCAGGGCCGGTTTACACGCTTCATAGTTTGTACTTTGAAATGCCTTAAAATGCTTTTCAAGTTTTCAGCTATTTGGAACCGGTCCTGCTCAAAGTTTTGGGAGGAAAGATGGCTTTCTATTTTTCAAAGCCCTGAAACCCTATCAGCCACTATCAGGGCAAAAGGTCAAATGACCTCAGCCACAGGGTCAAGGTGACTGTGTGGTGCTGCGTGTAAACACTGGCGCCTTCAAAGCTTTCTTTGCTTTGAAACCATGAAAACTTTGAAGCATCTAAACCGGCCTTTACCAGAGACCAGCCTGAAGCTCCTCACTTCAATGCCTCATATACGTTCTCACAAGGTGTACCTTTGAAGCCATTGATGTAAGTGTAGTCTCCCTGCATGTCCGCTTTGTGCCTCTCGGCACCCGATGCACTACTGTGTAGGGTCTCCTTGCTGGCTGAGGGGCTGCTGCCTTTGCTGTTTATGACAGCCATGCCGTTCATGTCCACATAATCGCTGTGCATGTTCTCTGGCTGAAACTTCAAGCTGCACTTGCCACTGTCCAGGGTCTCCACAGAGCTGGTTGTGCCTGCAGACACCAATGGAAGGTCAGGGCTGTCATCAAACTCATCCAGTATGCCCCCGCAAGCTCCCATGTCACCTGAGCAATACCTGGCTGGGGCGAGAGGAGCACTCTCCTGGAAGCTATTAAAGTCTTTAGCACCGCTACTGGTCCAGTGAACCTCTGGCTTCTTGATTTCTTCATAGGTGCATGCAGAGGCCACTGGAGTCAGATACAGACTGTCTTCATGGCACCTTGGCAAGACATGGGAGCAGGGGGGAGGAACCATGGTGTTGGTGGAACTGAAGGATCGGTTGGCGAAATGGACTGCAGGCTCTTCTTGACCTTCATGCTTGAGTGCATTGTGAAACCTGTTCAAGATATCCCAACATGGCCTTAGGATTTTAAAAAAATGTCATACACAGATGTGGATCACTATTTACATGTAAATTCACTCTGCTGGAAGACCATGTTCAGTAGAATTTTCTGCAAGTTCACAACTGCAATTTCATTTCAATATGACAACAGTAAATACATCATGAGTACTTGACAGCTCTCTGAACATTCACATCTATCACAGGAAGGCATAGAGGAAGAATTTCTCTCAAAGATGTTACGTTTAAGATATTATTCTCTCATAACACATTTGAAGCACAAAGTATTGATGCAAACACTGACCTCCTGCGAACAAACAGAAATATTAGGAGCAAACCCAGCAGGATGGTGCCTCCAACAATCAATATGATGGTCAAGATTGCCACTGCAACAACGCATACGCAAACCATAAACATTATTTGCATCTTACACCTACTCAAACCATAAACATTATTTGTATCTTACACCTACTCAAACCATAAACATTAT
>SMGT01012133.1:411755-468627 GCA_004794575.1 Lanistes nyassanus | reverse complement strand
ACTAAGGCAGGTACACTTACTCCTCCCCCCCCCCATACACACAAAGGCAGGTACGGCAACGCGACGCGTGGGGAGGGAGACAAAACGTCAGGAGTATGTATAGTTTGCTGGAAACGAGGCAGTGAGACAACTTGAAACTAGTAAACATGCGGCAATATGGAAAGAAAATGTCTAAACGTGCTTGATAGTGCAAAAATAAATACTTCATAAAATAAAAACATAAACATTAATAAGTCGTGCTACCATCAGTCTTTGACGAATTGCTATTACAAAACCTTAGCAGAGGAAGTTTTAATTAGACGCGAACTCTCGCATACTGCACTTGGCTTCCCGCCTCCCTCCCTTTCCCCCACCCTCTCTGAGTACGTCCTTAAATCGACATCAGCACGTTACCAAACAACAACAAAAACATCAACAAACAAAAGGAGTCGGGGGTCGGTATTCTTATTCTGATCGCACAGTGCGCTTCAGTCACATCGGAATATTATGCACATGCCCTGCATCACGTCGCGTCGCCTTACATGTAGGTTGCAGACACTGGGCAATTTAAATGTTCCCCATCCCCTCTCCAAACTTTGTCCTTCCCGCATCCCTAACGCCAACGTCTTTCTTACAATCGACACCGGAAATCCAGCTGTAACACACACCAACTGGTTGTTCACAGAAACAGCCAAGAAAGAGTTCGGCGAAAAGGACACAGGCTATCCACCCCTTTTTTTCTTCTCACTCTCACAACCCTGTTCATGCAGATCCATGGGTTGAAGCCGCGGGAACATCCTTACACAATGCAGATGAAATCAACGGAGTGATGGGCGGGAAAACTCCAAATAAAATACTTCACTGCATAGGCCATATGTCTGCTCTTTATTGTTTGCAGACGTTTGGAAAGTTTCATCCTTTAGTCACATTTTTCATCTACCACAAAATCTCCTGTATCCTCTAAATCCAATCATCTGGTGCAGATTTAAAACCAAACTCGCCACTCTGAACTCTACACAACAATTAAGATAACTGTCATCGCTGCAACTTTTAAGTGTTCTGCCCCTCCTCCAAGGATACCACTTACATTGAGACCTAAGGTCAGAGAATTTCTCTTACATTTATCACAGAAGTCTTTACAATTTTTCGTAACATCAACCCAGAACATATTTTTACATTTCTTCGCAACATTTACAAATTCATTAATAGCAGAATCAGTTTGGTGTAGGCACTTGAGCGAGTTAATTTTAAGAGATGCCATCAGGCTAGGTAAATCTACCATTTTTAAGCCTCCTAATTCATAAGGCAGACATACTGTCCTTTTATTAATCTTCCCCCTTTTGTAGTCCCACAGAAATTAAAAAAATATCTCATTTAGGTTATTATGAATTGTGCTGTGGGATTTGGAATACTTTTCAACAAGTCTATAATTTTAGAGACTGCTAAAGTTTAAATTACTGTAATTTTCCCTAAAAGCTTTAAAACTCTCCTTGACCATTTTGTGACAATATTTTGGATATCCACCAGTTTATTTCGGTAATTAATATCCATGATTAGCTTTATATCAGTTAAGAAGCAGACAACAAGGACTTTAATGATGTCTAGAATCCAGATAAAGTTTTCATCGCACCTATAGTTAACTTGTGATTTCTTTTTTGAGCCTAGCCATATAGCCTGTGATTTGTCATAGTTAATATTTAGCCCTGCTATGGCAGTGAAATACCTTAAGAGTTTTCACAGTCTTTAAAAAGGATTTCTCAGTGTCATCCAGAACCAATGAGGTGTCATCTTTGGATTGGGACAAGAGAATTTCAAGGTCATTTACCTTTAGGCCTTTAATATTTTCATTTTGATGAATAAGTGAAGACAATATTTCTGTGCATACTAAGTAAATATAGGGTGAGCATGGGTATCCTTGTCTGCAACCTCTTAATCCTGAACCATTCAGAACACCGACTATTACACATAAAGTAATATTAGTATAGAAGGTTTTTATCCACTTTTTAATAATTGGCCCAAAATAAAGAAATCTAGGCATTTTTCTATTAAAGACCAGGCCACACTATTGAATGTTTTTTGAAAGTCAACTAAAAGGAGGAGCCCAGGTATATTTTTGATTTCTGTATGTACCAATATATCGTATATATATATATCAATATATATAAGTCTAATATTCTCATCAATACATCTCCCTTTAAGAAAGCACTTTTGATCTTAATATATAATTAAAGGTAAGACTCTTTTAAGGCGCCTTGAAATACACGTAGATGCTAGTTTCTATACAGTATTCAACAGGGTCACTGGGCTCAACTTTTAAGAAACTGTCTACCTCTTCCTTCTTTGGGAATACAAAAGTGATAATCCCTTGCCACTGGGTAACCGACAATCGTCCTATGCAAAGGCCAAAATTTATGGACCGAATTATAAAAAGAGCCAGTATCTCTCCACAAAAAACTTTAAAACTGCCATGAATCCATCCAACTCAGGGCTTTTGTTCCTTTTCATAGTTTTAAGAGCATTTAATGCTTCCTCTCTGGTGATTGGTCTCTCAAGCCAGTTACTTTCCCCTTGTAGTAAGATGGGTGCCTTCACAATGGAAGTCAAATCCACATTGTGGACATCTGTTTCCCTTGATGCATAGAGCTATGCATAAAAGTCCTTTGTTTCCTTAATTATTTCCTAAGATAAACATACCATTTCTCCATTCTCTTTTTGTAAGGAACTCGTGAATTTTTGCATAGAATTCCTGTTTTCCAAATTGCAGAAGTATTTTGTAACTTCTTCTCCTTCTTGTATCCATTTTGGCCTTGATCTATCATTTCATCAATGACATTTTGCCTTATGTCGAGCAGATCTTGCTTCTTTCCTAATGACTCTAAGTTCATACTAGTTACACTCTTTTCAATATCCTCTATTTCCTGTTTCAGTCTTTTTTCTTTAGCCTTGGTTGTTTTCTGTTAAAAAGTAGCATAGGAGATAATTTGGCCTCTAATTTTTAATATGAGAGTTTCTAGAAGTAGTTCGTCATTAATCACAAATCAGAGTTCCTCATTCTCAATTTTCCCTATGTGCTCATGATTATATAAAAGGGATCCATATTGCTTTTTTACATTCTAGTATTACTTTTTTCACCTGATGAACATATTCTGGGTCTTTCAATAAGGAATTGTTGAACTTCCTTGGAGGAATGGATGAGAAATGGAATATATACAGTTGGTCAATTTTTTCACTTAAATGGAAAATTGTTAACCTATACAGTTTTGCATGAGATATACTGGTGTATCTACAAACTACTTAACTTATGCAGGAGCGACAAATGCCATTAAGAAATAAATGAGAGACACTGAGCTGATAGCAGAGGAAAGCTGCCAAATGCTAATGTCACCTGAACAATCAAAAGTGTGGTCAATTATTATACATGCAGGAACCAAGGACTTTTATTCAGTCTATGTTAATCCAGGACTGGACTCTATAAATTGTATTAGGAAGTGGGCATTGTCATACAAAGATATGATGCAGTGGAAAAATATCTTTTTAAAACCATTTAAGACCACCCCAGATACTTGACTACAGTACTTTCAGTACAGGTTGGTACACCGCATACTGCCTACAAAAAGATATCTGTTATTGAAAAAACTTGCTGCTTCTCCAAACTGTACTTTCTGCTCTCAAGAAGAAGAAACTATCATTCATCTCTTCTGGCAATGTCTATTCATACAGTCTTTTTGGAATGTAGTTTACGACTGGGTGTATGACAAATGTCTACACTCCTGTTCAATATCCTTTTCTGAAGTTCTTATAATTTTTGGCATATATAATAGTACCAAAACAGATAAAATTGTCCTTTTAATCCTTTTAAATAAATTCTACATTTATAAATGCAAACTCCAAACCTCCATCCCAAACATGGAATGCTTTATTAAACTAGTTAAAACTTATTCTAATGTTGGCATATGTAGGGCACAGAGGAGGCATCACCAACTTTAATAACAATTCGATGCGGTACAATAACTTAACTTGATGATCAATGGGTTTTTTTTTTGTTTGTTTTGGGTTTCCTTCTTTCTTCCTCCCCAATTCCTTCTCTTTCTTTTCTCTTCCTCTTTTTCTTGAGTTTACTTGTGTTGGGGGGAGGGCTGTGTGTGTGTGGGGGGGGGTGTATGTGGGGGTATGTGTGTGCAGAAGTAACACTAGCATTTTCTTGAAAAAAATGAAAAACCAAATGACCATGGTATTCTTAATATTGTTACTAAATTTCAAATTTAAATTTGGTTTATTCTGTCCTCTAGTTTAAGCTAGAGAAACATATAAAAGAGACTGTCCCAAAATCATTTTTGTTAGCTTTCAGTACCTGTCAAATGTAGCACATTACCTGTTCTGCATATTTTATTCCATAAAAAAGTAGTAACCTGGCTTTGTCACCTATATGCATGTGCATCACGTGTGTGTGTGTGTGTTGCATACTGTAACTTACAAACTGCAGTTTGTGCAAACACATCTTATCGATAAAAACCTCAGCATTTATATGCATTTTAAATTGTGCATCATGTGTGTGTGTGTGTGTTGCCACTTGGGGTTTACTTTCTCTTATCCTTGCGTGCGCTCCGCACAACCGCTGTTAAGGTGACAACATATGCGTAGGTGGAAACGATTTTTATATGCTTATTTGCCAGCACACCAAGGCACGAGCCCCCATCCAACTACAATCTCCCCACAACAAAAGGAATAACAAAACTCCGTAATACAGTGATAGAAAAGAGAATACTGTTTACAGACAGCGAGTATTTACAGAATGAATAATAATCTAGGCTCGTTAAAGGAGCATGACTCTCCGACTTTCTTTCTGGTGAACTAACATGCGTTTCCTGCCATGACTTGCCTTACTATCATAACAATGAAGACACACATACTTGTTTCAACTCCACACGCACCATGACCATGTGTAGGACACACAACACTTTCACCTGGTAGTTTGTACAGTTCATACAACATAAAGAAATCTGTCCTGATAGGGGCGCCTCTCTCTGTTGTCCTGAAAGACTGATGTCAGAAAATCCTATTGGCCACTCCTTGCTAGAACCAGACTTGTACAGCCGATCTCCCCTCGTGTCCTTTTGCCTCTGGACACAGCTTACTGAGAGATGCAGACACTGTCCCTGATGTCGCAGCAGCCTCCGCGGTATGCGACATTTTCTCAGTCGACGTTTGACCTATGAACTCACTCTCGTAGAGTTCAATTGCAGGCAGCCTTGATTTAATGGCTGGATCTTTGCCTCTGCTTTAGATGGTTGCCTGTCTCCCTCCTCTCGCCCAGTTAGTGTAGAGATTTCCCACAACAGAGGAATACATGCAAGAGTCACACATCAGTCTGGAGGGATCTGACAGCCTTGCAGATTTCCTTGTGCTAGGCAACTGGTCTACTCAACACACATGCCATTGATGCTAGACTTCACCTAGGTCCAGCAGAACAGGACATCTTAATTTTGCAGCAAGACTGAACCTATCAGCCTTCAGCAGACTTTACCACAAGACACGTATGTCCCTTTACAGCAGATCTCCAGTAGAAGGTTTGGCAGAAGATGATGCCGATCTTCCCCAGGCAGTTATGCAACAGATACCTCACAGGAGTCTTGGCAAAAGATCTTCTCCCAGGAGATTTGGCTAAAGATGACTTGGCATTCTAAACCAGTCCTTTTATTCTAAACTTTCATTCGTACATTCTTACATTCATACGTGGTCTTCGAGATAGTCACATACACCAACCAATCAGGACGGAGACAGCATAAGCCTCACCCCGTGTTAACTGCAAGAACACGCCCCTAAGTGGACAGAGCTACTCTCCACTCTTCCCCCCACCCCCCCACCCCAACTCCCGGCAGTTCACACCTTCCAGCTACACCAAAACCCCTGGTGGTCGACACTATGACTTACCAGTTTCCTTCTGATGCACGATCTCCCCCTCCTTAACTAACCCACACCTGCCCACCCTGACACCTGTTCTGGAGCTAAGCTCCATTCCCAGCCATGTCCCCCAGCATCAGTAACACCTTGCCCCTTGCTCTAAGGCCAGCACCCTGATTAGAAGAGGGCACAGAGACCACCTGACACCTAGTCTATACTTACTCGACCTGATGATTACGTCAGCGAGCTAGGTAGGGGTTTGAACAAGGGAATAAAGGATTTAATTAAGGCAAGAGGGCTGTGGATGGGTCTCTTTGACCCACCAGACCTCAACTCGTGACGGTGTGTGTGTGTGTTGCATTCTGTAACTTACAAACTATGTGGTTTGTGCAAACACAACATATGGATAAAAACCTCAGCATTTATATGCATTTTAAATTTTAATGACATGTATTTCTCAGTTACAGTGAGTTTAACTGTGGCTAGAATAATTTATTGAAGTTACATGAGATAATAAAGAATGAAAGTGTAATTATGGGTCAACTGTTCACACAGTATTGTAAGTCAAGCTTAGCACATTGGATAATATGCTAAGCTGTTTAAATTTAAAAAATAGCCTTTGAACCATTTTTTAAAAAGTGTTCTGCCCCTCTACCGAGTAGCTAAATCATCTCGTGTCCCTTTCTTCTCAACTATTTCCCCAAATCAAGCTACCCCATCGATTTCAGAGCTCACACCAGCAGTGCAAGGACTAGTAATGGACTCAAGTCATGGATTCGGCCTTTGTCCTTCCATCCCCACTCCTGCAGTTTCGAGTGTAAGAAAGTGTTTTTGAATGACTGCAGGCTGCCTCCACGTGCGCCAGTGGCTGTAGCCACAGGAAGCTACTCTATTTTGACCAATATGCATCAAATATCTGCAACAAATATATTCCAGCCTAAAGTTCTGCAGATACCAAATGCACCTTTAAAAAAAGGTTGCCAGCGGCTATTTGCACGGTTCCGTGCAGACAGAATCTGAGACTATTTGCACAGCTGACGTCATAACTCTTTAGAGTTTAGAGCCGTGTAAAATTATTTCTAGGGATCTGCGCCACTCACTGACAATTTCTTCATACTTCCTCACACGAAGTTTTCTACGCAGAAACCTCCGCCACTGCCCCACATGTTTTTCCATGTCCTGTTTCTGGTATTGATCCCGACAGTGCGGGGGAGCGGCGTAGTTTGCCTGCTGTACAACGTAAGCAGAAAGTCTGAAGTCTAATCGGCCTGTCCTATTCTAGGTATAAATACATGATGCACAGCTTTCCCCCCTCCCCCCACCACTGTCTTCCTTCAGATTACTTTGGTCAAAAGTAACAACAAAAATAATTTATCATTCACCATTACTGAATAACCCCGTAAAAAATACTGTAAGCGGTTATTTACACGGCTCTGTGCCAGAGAACCCCCTTTGCTATAACGTCAGCCGTGCAAATAGCCTGGGATTCTATCTGCACAGGACCGTGAAAATAGGCACTGCCAAAAAAAGTAATGCAAATCCCAGATCTGATCTCGTTGGCTTGCACTAAGCGGAAGAAAGCTTTTTCTTTCTATCTTCATTCAGAGAGAGAGATATGCACAAAATGAACAAAACTCTCTAGTCTCTATTATTTGTTACCACCACAGGTATTTTCACAATCCTAAACAGTAGTAGCCCTACAGGTTCAGGTACATCGTCACACTTTCTCCAAAGCATGTAAGACAAAGCCCTAAGCGCTACGATCTACTTCCCCACGCACTGCGCGCGCACACAATCCCAATCACTTTCATTCATGCTCACGCACAAGAATGCAAACACGCACGCACGGGTAGGGAACACGTTAGAGGCGAAAACATGGATAAACAGATGAAGGGTGTGGACACCGACTGCACTCACGGAACTGGCAGATGTATTTGTAGTGAAACTTGAGACTGCCACAGAGGTAGTCGTGCCATTTCCAACCGTCATCGCGCCGCATCAAGGCACAGTCTTCAACGGACAGCAGCCCCAGAATCTTGCTCGGTTGCCCTGGAGACCAGTACTCGAAATCTATCTTTTCTCCTGCACAGAAAGTGTGGTTGTGGCAGTACTAACATGCGAACAGGTTCCAAACATCACCGAGGCTAAAGTCTTTCCCCCCCCCCAGAAATTATCAATGTTTTTGAGCACGAAAAATGAAAAACAAAAATGACCTTATGCAACTGTGTTACCCGATAAAATCATTTTCAGATAAAGGACAGCGTGTCGGATGGGCATGAGATGGAGGTTCTGTACATAAACTAGGGCGTCCGTCAAGAGTCTAGAGCGTTTGTGTGTGTGTGTGTGAGCGAGGCTGCATGCATGCATGTGCCTGTCAGTGCAGGGGTAGACCAAGACCGCTTGTGACGGCTTTCCTGCACACAGTGATGTGGACACGACTCAACGACAGGACAACAAGACGGAAACAGTCGAGACCTATGACCGGCTTTGTCGAGTTTTTCAAATAATAATAATAATAATAATAATAATAGCGTATGCTTCTATATGGTGGCCTCCTAGCAGAAGTGGGCACTCCACGCTTTACAAAACCAATAAACAGGCAAGGACAATAACGGCACAACAGTCCATGAGGACAGTTCAGTTTATAGAGACTTGTTCATTTTCATTTCAATGCAGCAAAGGACAGGTTTGTGCGCAGAGAGAGAGAGAGAAAAAGAAATGGAGCGAAAGAGGCCTCGGAAGCAAGGAAGAAGGGATGTAGGAAGGGGAAAAAAATGGAGGACAGGAGAAATTACCCACCAGTTGTCCATCTCCACACTCCACTGTAATAGCGCGCTCCCAACCACACGCCCTGGTTTCGCCAGCCTAGTTTTCTGGAGTTCAAGGTCAACTTGATGAACTGCATGGTCTCCTGGTTGCGCACGGCAAGCAGTTCTCCCCCCATGTCCCAGCAACTATCACGGGCATCGTTCCAGTAGACCTCCTGGTCTACAAACAAGTAGCACGTGTTGCCGAAAGTCTCAGCGAAATGATCGCTCTGTTGCACGATGGGAGGGCAGCCATCTTTAGACGCTTCTGCACAAGCCCACAGGCAAAATTATAGTGAATGACATCAACTGTAGCAAATCCTACGTGGGTATATTAAGTAGGAGGACAGCAGTACATGTATTCCTTTCCAGCTGCTTTCCCTTTAGAGCTGGGGGATAATATTTAACACTAGATTCTTATGCAAATACACAACCTATTCCAAGGCCATCAGATTAACCGACAGACTGCACGCCACGGCTTTCGCTAGCGGATAGAATTCTACTTTTTCTAGCGTCTTTGCAACACGCCTCCGGTAGCAAAACCTATGGCGTGGAGTATTTTACAATGGAAGCTAGAAAGCAAGCCGGAAATAGCTCAAATCCATCTTGGATGTTGAATTTCCCGCGGTGCAGTAGCTCAGAAACCTCCTAGCTCTAGTTTGGAGGTGCTAAGTTGCCGCCATGCAACGGACTTACCTAGCTTTGCTGCTGGTTTCTGCGAGAGTCTAGCTTTTCTAGCGTCTTTTCAACACGCTTCGGGTTTGAGTTCTGGTCCATTTTAAAGGCAAATGTGTATAACACCTGCATTCGTTAGCTAATTTTTTTTTAAATCTCTAACATTCAGAAGGTAGCAGTATTAATCTCTTTGGCGACACGCAGCCTGATATCAAGCGACGGGCCCGACTGACCGTCGAGGACGCGCGCCCTGAACACATCTGACAGATTAAAAAATTTGCAGCAACGCATTTAACGGTATAAGGGAAGTAAATTTTGTATCATTGTAAAGCTCTATCATCCGTTGTTTCCCCTGCACTGTCTAAATGAGTTTCGGAAACAGTTTCGGCTTGCCAAACGAGGTTTAGTGTAGTGGCTGGCCAGGTCTACTTCCGTCTTTCACAATGGCTACACGTGTTTCGTTTCTTGTGTGTGCAAAAAGTGACTGTATTCGGGACCAAATAGTGAGTAGTATTTAATATTTTTAACTAAAAGTATTGTTTCCATTGTGATGCAGAAGAATAGATCTTTCTAAATATGTAAAATATATTACTGTGAGTGTGGTAGTTTTTAAGCGGTATTTTTTTTAAAACATGTAAACCTATGCGGACTCAAGGGTCAGTCGGGCGGTCACTAGAAGGCCGGCTGCGTGTCGCCAAAGAGTTAACCCAGACAGCAAAGTATCTGGGATTTATGTCGACCCGACATAGGTTGCCGATCTGCACGTAGGGCTGGCTTAGCGCATGTGGTCTCGAGGTCAGTCCTACATGCGCTTCCCACTTCAAGTGTGTAAATGGCCTATGGAGGTTCGCCCGATATGCAAATGAAACGTTAGCCCCGTGTGCATGCGTCAACTTTGACCCAGTGCAGCCGACTCGCAAGGTGGAGACAACCCGACTGCAGTTTCGTATCAACTGACAAAAGAAAGATGTTGAAAGATATTATTAAAGTACTAGTTCATACGTGTTTGTCTTGTTAGAATAATGTTTTGACGCTTGAAATGAGCCGGGAGTAATTTTTAAATGCGAAACTGCCATTGTCCCGTAGTAATGGACAGCACCGTTTGTTGGGCGCCATTTGTTCGGTTCAGTCACGCTCGGCTCAGCGCACTGCGAGTTCAACATTTCTGTCGCTGTTTATCCTTCGCAATCCTTGCCATCCGTCCTTCGTCGACATTTGGGAAAACATTTGAAGGTCTGTTTATTTTTGTTCATTATTTACCATGAATTCTAATGCAGAGTATCAGACGAAAAATTAGAAAAAATATAAATGAACACAGTGTCAGTGCGTGGACAGAAGGTGTTCCACAGGCCATGAGCAATTAACTCAAGATTTAGGAAGGCCGGAGTACAGCTTGATAGACTTAGAGTTAGTAAGCAGTGAGAAATATTCCACTAATCAGATGGAGAGCTCCATGTGTGAGGCCGTTATCTTTACGACTAACTGTTCCTCAGCTGCGGGCAAGTTGACAATCTGAGAAACACTGATAGTTATACCCGGAATGTTTTAAATATTTTCACACTATCCTGTTTCATGACCTTTGAAAACTGTGCTGAAAAAAAGTATAACTACACTAGTCGATTTGATTGATAGGTATTCTAGGTGGAGTTTGAGAACTCCAGTGACCAGGAACCATTATAAGTTTTCATTTCAGCCATTTTGGGCTAATTGACATTTTACCCTGTTTTGTTTCGGATGTGGTGATATATATTGCTTAATGAGATACAGAGTGCCCTACTACAGCAGTAGTAATAATAGTCTGCTTATATTGCATCACCGAGTTGACCACAGACAGTACATTTCAGAGATTTTGATCTGGGCAAATCCTGTGTGATTATCATTTAATATCAATATCATTTATGACTGTCACATTTTATAATCTCTTCCTAAAGACTGATATCTATTTTCATAATGTCCTAAAAGTTGGATTGGTTTAAACAGTAATAAAGATTATTAGCATTTAAATTGGTACATATATAAATAGTGAATACGATTGACAATACAAAAGCTAAGAAAATAGTAACTACATTTTTTACAGGAGTCCTGTACAGAGGCTGAGATGGTCATCACCAGCTGGCAGTAATGGTGGAAGCGACACCAGCCTCAGCTCTGATAGACGAAGAGGACTTGCCAAACCTCTGTCAACTGAAGGCCACCAAACTGACTTTTTGATATATTCTGATATGTTAAAACCAAATCAATCCAAATGAAATATTTTATTTTCATTTTATGCATAATTATTGTACTAACATCTTGAATGTCGAAAGGATGATTTGTAACGAAGCTTAATATTTTTAAGTGTCATGGCCAGTTACCTCCACAGTAAAATAATTTCACTGTCCACAGTAAAATATAATTTTATAGTTTTATGTCCTGACTTTTTGATATATTTTTCAGTGAAGGCGGAGATCCAGGCCAACAGCAGGAAAATAGACCTGCTATTAATAGCCCAGGAGAGGGGAAACAACTGTAGTGCCAATGAAAAGGCAGCGTTGCCAGAGGGATTTGTTTTCCCTGTAGTCAGCGTGGAGGATCTTGAGAGGCTAGAGGCTCTCCTGAGTAGGGAGGAGCGTGTTTGGCAAGGAATGGTGAGTCTGTCTCTGGCCCTCCATTTTCTTATATATTTAATAAATATTTGTGCACTGTTAATGTAGCATATAATGCTATATACAGTTTTTAAGTAGCACAGTTTCTTCCACATTCATAGTTTCATAATGACAAGAAAGCTAGCTCAGGATAGTGATCAGATTATGATTATTAAATCAGTGTAGGCGCAGATACTTGTAATAGATTGGTCAGTATAGTTTTAACATGTCGCTCACATAGAAGAAATCATTAACTTCCAGTATTAGTTAAATATTTCTAAGTAAGTTTTGTTATCAAAATTAGTTTCAAAGGCTTCATGTTAATATCAGAAACCTTTGTTATTTCCAGGTGCGATTTTTATCTTCCATTGGAGGAAGACATCCAAAAGACTGTGCGACGAATCATGGCAACAGTGGTATCAAACCAGTTGACCAGACAATACAACTTCTTTGGCCTGAAGGGTAAAAGAAGAACTCCAGCTTCTGACCAAATCCATTTATGGTAAGCTTTGATATGTCAAATAGAAAATTGGCCAAGTAATCTGTTAAATCTAATGTCTAATGCAAAAAAAAAAAACTACCAGTACATTGGTACAACTCTTCTAGTTGAAAACCTTTTTTGAATGCACAAAATGTTAATTTTTTATAATTTAATTGCCTTAATTCAAAACTGATCATTTCTAAGGATAACTTAGTAAGAAAAAATAATATTTAATAAAACATTTTAATATTATCTGAAGAGAAACAAAGTAACCGTGGGATCGAGGTTATACAGTCGATCGTCAAGGGCGCAAACTGTTGGGAGTTTCCTCATTTAGCAGAGTTCTTCAGAAACTTAATTACTGTCTTCCCTAACCCCCAAAAAGATTTCCTGGAGGGGGGGTGGGGAACAACAATAGCGACAAAAATTTGTCAGCTTTATCACGGTCAGTTTATCACCCCATTCAGCACATGGTTTTTTTCAAATTGTCCAGTTGTCAAATGATTGAACCATTCACTTGATCTGTACTCTGCGCCATCATGGCAGAGAGAAGTGAACACTGAAAAAAAATTTTTTTAAAGACCTAATGAAACTAACCTGGCATGAACATGATGATAATGGACAAATATCTACACCATCTGAAAAAATCCTAGAACATTGGAGGGAGGGGCTTCTGCTCTCTTTGCAGATGCATATAGTTAGTTTCATAATAAGGTTATCTTTTGATACTATTGTAAACTCATGGAGACAGATTTTGGCACGACTGTAATAAATGCTGCTTGCAGTCTACCACAAGTGCAGTAATCTACATATTTTGAAAGATAACTTTTATGAATCTAAAGGTGACATTTATGCATAGTTTTTTTTTTCAGTGAGGTTAACATTAAAAGAGCTGGAAAACCTAAAGCAGCCTTATTGTCTTGAATATGTTATATTGCACTTGTTATATAACACCTCAGTGATTTCTTTGTTGCAGAGAGTGTCAGAAAGCTGTACCCTGACATCATAGACAGCTGATCAGTAGTTCTGCTTAGGGATTTTCTGGGGTGTGGGGTGGGCATGATTACAGGCTGGCTTAATGTGGCCCTTCTAAGTTTCCTTTAGTTGCAGCGACGTGCTGCACAGTTTTCAGCCTTTTATTAAAAAGAAATGATGGACCATAAAAATGTATCAGTACATATTTTTGAACTGCATCCCAAACAATGGGATAAAAGTTTTGCATAAACTAGTATTTGGCTTAATGTGGCCCTTCTAAGTTTCCCTTTAGGAGATTTTGCAGACAACCATTACTCTGTTACATTAAATATTTGTATATTCACAGTGTTTGAGAATTGTTCTGTTTGATGCTTTTACACTTGTGCAGTCCTAATATGGCCATCCCAGTCGACTGAAGCCTTTAAGCTCTAACAATGAACAGTCATCTAGTCATAGATGTGACTTATTGTATATTGAAAACTTGCTTTTGTTTTATATTTCAATCAGGTTTTTAACCCAAAGTTCTGTACAAATTTAACTGCAATGTCGAGCGATGTGCTGCACATTTTCCAGTCTTTTATTTTAAAAAATGGACCATAAAAATGTATCAGTATATATTTTTGAACTGCTTTCCAAACAATGGAATAAAAGAGTTTTGCAATAAACAAGTATTTCTGTGTGTGAGTGAGAGAGAGAGAGAGAGAGAGAACATTTGCAGAGAACGCTACGAAATATGGAAGCATGAAAGGGGTGGGGTGTGCACTGGGGTAAGTGGGATGCATGTGGGAAGCCTATATTGAGCCCATATATAATATATTCAGCCTATCTGGGTCTTACATGCCACCCATGTCCTCCCGATATAGAGCCTATATAGAATACCAATGTGGGGCCGATGTCCGTGCGATATTCAGCGCCTATCTGGGGCTTACATGCTCCCCACATCCTCCCGATGTCGAGCCCATATAGGATCTCACGTAGGGCCGACGCGAATCCCACTTTCATTGCCTACCCAGAACTGATGTGAGCCGCCTATGTGCGCCCGACGTGGCCTGACACGTGCCCGACGTCGGCCCTATATGAGTGTGCTATTAGGGAAGGGGCTCACTAAAAACTCCTATAAATTAAAGACGTACACAAACGAGATACCCTAGCTGAGGAACCAGTGTGCTCTGGGGCCAGCGGAAAATAATTCTATTCATGAAATCTAAGCATTCTTGGGGAGCTTTCGTTTTCGTATTCAGTGCTGTCCGTGTGCTTATCTATATGTGTGCGGGATGGTCTGTGACGTGTTATTGAAACCCAGCTGCTGCCCACGCAAAAGAATATTCTCTTGTAGCCGAAACGTCGCAATTAGTCTCGCAGCAAGTTTTCCTTTCTCCCCTCCTTAACCCCCTCCCACCACCCCGCCGGCGTGTGCGACGATTCCTTCTACTTCACCATTGCCCCCCCCCCCTTCCAGACCTCTACACTGCCCCGCTTTTCTTTTACGTGAAATGTCTGAGTTTCCACAAAGCACCTCTTGTGTCTATCATTTCACAGCGTGTATGTGATCACAAACCAAGTTCCTAGCCGCACAATTCGCTAAACCATGCTCTGACCTTGGCCTGCCACTGATAACTTCTCCGTGTGATTTCAGACTTTGATTTTGTGCGTGACACGGCGACTGCCGTCATCAGAAGTAACCATCTCCAAATGTCAGGGCTTTCGGAAATGTCTATCGTTACCGCATGACGGCCCGACAACAAAACCTCCTCTGTTCTTTCAGACAGCGGCTGCTGCGCTCATTGCCACTCCCACTCACAGAAAATCGGTTTATTTTGGGTCACAAGAGGACGAGTTGAAGTGGCTACCTAGTACCTACCCTTTGACATGATTCATGCAGGCTTCTGCTTAACTTCTTTACTCATGAAATACAGTTATAAATAATCAGACAATATTTTTCGAACAACAAAAGCCACACAGACGTCAAACTATGACTAAGGAAACTCAGCAGAATGTGCAAGTCTACGGAAGTTCGAAGCAAAGATCACGACGACTGGTGAGCATGCATGGCCAGGTCCTCCATGAATACAGTCTAAAACAGATAGCTCTCGCAGTGCTGGGCCGTACCTACTGTCACCGATAATGCTGTGCGACGATCCAGGTTTACCAGCAATTTCTCCATGTGTGATGGCAGTCCTTGGCAAGCAACTTGGCTGCCATCTTTGGTTCGGATGTTTAATGCAGCTGGTCTAGGGCTGTTTGATACAAGTTAACATGCTGTCATGCTGGGACTGCTGTCCCAACACAGGCTTGAGTCCCACCCCATCACATTATAATGACACTGGGCCAACCAGTCCTAGTACTGTTCCCAATAGTGCAAGGTGCAGGGTAGGTACTAGATTACCAATTTTTAAGCCTTAAGTCTGACTTGAACCCCTGACATCCCACCTTTGAGGGAGATGCCTTAACTGCTAGATCACCAAGGCGGTACCGACAGGCTAAACACAAACATACAAAGCCTACAGTCAACGTCCTGTTTGCCATACTGCAGCTCATCAATGATGTACAAATGGCAGGAAAATATAAGTTTCAGTTTTATGGTAGTGAAGGAAATATTAATTTCATTCAACACTATAAGCTCGAAATGCTGCTTGTCCGATGCTTTAATAAATTGTTAAAATAAAATGGTTCCAAACATTTTATCAGCTAAAGAACATATAGGCATCCTGTTTATGGTTTCTTTCCATATTTTTCCATCAGAAACAGAACTGAGTAGCATAATGTTGCTGTCATTTGGCAGAAAGCAATAAGTCAACTGAAGCATTTTTTTAAATGCATTTTTGTGTTTATCCTTTAACTCATTCAAAACTGCAGGATTTTTAAAGTTTCCACTCCCAAGCAAAAAAAAAAAAAAGAGATAAGAGTATTGTCAAAGGTAGATTTTTGTGTAAAATATGGTACATCCCAATAAAAAGGGTTAAAACAAGTACTAACTGTCATCTGCATGGATTTCTCCTCGATGTTCTATTTTTAAATCCAGCTGGCAGAAGAAAGCCACACCAATAAAGGGACTTAGGTAGATCTGCCAGCATTTTGGCAATAATCTATTTTTAGATCCAGCATGAAAAGGAAAGCAAGTCAATCATTAGATTCAGAATCTACCCATTATATTAGAATTTGTGGTAGCTGTTGTGTGGGAGGTCAGCAACATCTTTAACTGGTTACTGGACTTACTGCTTTCTTCTCAGTGTCTGCTGACAACAATGTTGATCGATGGCAGACAACAGTAGATCCAGTAATATTTCAGAAAAGTTTGGAGGACTTCCAGTTATCTGCCATCTGTACTGCAATGTAAACATGGACTTACTGTTTTATTATCTCATAATAAAAGAAAGCCAGATGCTTGATTTTTTTATCATAAACTAAAGCTTGTGTATGCTGGAACAAAAATCTAATTTTCTGGCAGAAGTGGGCTTATTGCTTTTTGCTAAATGACAGCAGAATGTGTCTGCCCTGGTTGAAACAACAGTTGTAACGCTTTATTAGTTATTATTTGCCCTGTGTATTTTACATGCACCTTTACGCACAGGGTGAACAACAGTTATAAACTCTTATTAGTTATTATTTGCTCTATGTACTTTATGTGCACCTTTACACATGGGTGGACATCAGGATTCCTGTGCAACTCAGCCCAGATATGCAAAACCATGGAGCATGTCATTCCAAATACATCATCTGGTTATGTAGACCATGTAGGGTTAAAATTGTAATGATGCTGCCACATGGAAAGCCCACAGGGGGCCCCGACAACTCAGTTGGTAGAGCTGTGGACTAGCAGGTGGAAGGTTACTGGTTGGAATCATGGTGTGGCCAAGGATTATTTCCTGGAGTTATACATTGTGCAAATTCCATTCGGCCATCTCCCCACACATGAAACTGCCTGTTCGCACTGGCCATCTTACTGCAGCTATCAGTCTGGTGGTTCTTTCAGTGCATTGATTAATAGCCCCCCACACCCAATAGTGCAAAATCACCACAAAGTGGAAGCACTGTCCTAAATAACCAGCCAACCAACCACATGGAAAACCAGGCATATGTGACAGATTTTTAAAAAAAACACACACACACAATCATCTTGTCATCAAGAACTCACAGATGTTGTCTGTCATTAACATCACAATGCCAGTGAGGCTAGGGCAAGTAGTTTAACACATGATGTCATCACAAAGAAAAATGAATCTTTCGCTCTTATTACATTTAAATATAGCACCACCTGCAGCTGTACAACTCATGCCCAAGCACACCCTCTCTCTCACTCGCATGACCATACATACACATGCGCTCACAAACACACAGTCAAGAATGGCTTCATGGCATGACATAATAGACCCATTGTTGTTACTTGGGGCCAAAAAGTTCTCAGTGGTTCCTATCTTAATTAGCAATAGCATAACTGTGTCTATGAATACTCTTAAAAAGATTCAGAATATATATATCCCATCTGTTCATATTCATTCTAACCTATTATGGTTATATGCTGATGACATTATCAAAGCACTTAAACATCCAAGCGGACTATTTCCACTTTCTGCTCATCAGTCAGCAAACACTAAGAATTCTCAAGCCAAACAGGCTTGAGTAACAACATGAAAGTGATTCAGCAAGTGGCAGGATCTGAAGACACCCCCCCCCCACCAACCCCACCCGCTGCCATCAAACTGTAAATGAAGAATTAAACATTAAGACAGTGGTGTGTGTATGTGATCAGAACCCGGGATGCTAGTTGATAGGACAGGTTGCAAAACTTGTGAGACCAGATGGTTCTCTCTCTCTCTCTCACACCAAGTGTGTGTGTGTGTGTTTGGGCATGAATGCTTGTGCTTGTGTGCTTGGATGTGTGTGTGAGAGTCTTTGTGTTGCCCTAGTTCAGGCAGGAGTTCTACTGTAAAGACAAGATCACTCGTCTGACACTGACACTCAGCAAATAAAGTCTTTTGCAAACACCAACATGATTCACTGCATACATCAACAGCCAATATCTAGTCAGCCTAGCTACCCATTGGCAGAGGACTAATCACTGGTGGTAAGCCATTCAGTGCTCTCAAAAGCTTGCTCGTTCTCTCTCTCTCTGACTCAAACTCAGACATGAAAGTCAAATTGCTCCACTGCCTATGGAACCAATCTGACATATTGATCATGAGAAACCACTCAATGCCTTTGGCGGCACATGTTGGATGAGTGCCGGCACTGGCAGAGAAGATGTTGAAATTACCCCTGAGTCATCAGCTCACTCACTGCTAGTCACACCCGCATAGTGAAAACAGTTTTGGTAAGATGCCAGACTTTGTCTAAATTCTGACGTGTGGCTGACAAAGCCTGGTCTCAAGGTCAAACACTTTTTCCCTCATCTCAAAGTGATTAGAAGGGATTTTAACACACAGTACACCAGTAAACACAGCTAACTTATAGTGACTATAAGTTATTAACTTATGTATCAGGAAATTTGAATATAACTGTTACCTCCTCTTCTACAGCCTTTTCATTCAGTAGACAACCACCAGATGATTTTTGGCAACAATTGAAATCAACTATCTCAGCTTTTTTTCTGATAAATATAACATTATGCTGTAACTGGTGGCATGGATCCTATAATAAAATTTATGGGAATATATTTACCATAGATCAACTCTAATTCTAAAACTAGATATTTCTATAATCTCCAAATATACCTATATACAGATACATTATTTAAACTTAGTTGTCAACAGAGTCACAGCCATCAAAATTTAAATAAACTAAAGGCAGTATATAATACTATTATTACTATTAATAGTAACTGATTTTTTCATGTAATCTCCTAAACCTCTACAGCTTACACCATTAGCAGAAGATTGTTTATATTTTCCAAAGTGAGGCTGCTATTTGTTTTCGTCAACAACGTGGTTTCTGTGGTAGAACCAGTGCATCTGGTAACAAATTTCCAAAAAGAATATATGGTCATTCTTTTAAATCTGATATTGTTTGCACGCCCATCCTTCTCAAAAAGAATGTACAGTCATTCTTGTCGATCTGATCCTGTTTACAAGAAGATCTTCCAAAACTAAGATATTGCACACAGTACATTCATATCTGTCTGATCTCATGTACATTGAGACACTGGGGCTGGGTTCCCTCATCATTTCTGGGGGTTTTAATCGAGGTAGAAGCATTTAAGTTGACACATGACTACTCCACCTTCCACGCGTAATTTTCTGGTCTTCGTGAAACATTTCAGATTTCTAAACACCCTGCACACATACGGGGTGAGAGAGTGGCTCACATGGAAGCTCAAATTCAGCTCGGTGCTGTTGTTATTATTTTGCGGAGGTAATGGAGGTGGTGGTGATATGTAGGCCAACGTTTCTATACTCGCATTTGCCCTTCAGGTAGCTATCTGACACAAAACTCATTCATTAAGTCTATAGTACCGTAAGTACGTTTTTCAGCCAGTTTCAGCAAAGGGATTAGACTCTAGATCTAGCGCAAATAAACGTGTCAATGGTTATGGTATATACACGCATCATCTGCTGGCCTAATTAAGTCCTACACGACACAAATGTTGATCCAATATCCTAACGGCATACATTTACACATAATGCAATATAGACAAGTACACTACTACCAATAGCGTACAGTCGGAACACTGTGGAAACCCATAACGACTAACGAGTGTAGCAATGAATTATGTCACTCACCGATGTTGTGTACGAAGATCGAACAAAAAAAAACCGCTGTCATACCAATCATGACCACAAGCTTTGCTGAATAATGTCTCAGTTTCAATGCAATTCCCCCGTCAGACAATTAACAATTAACAATGACGACGTTCGCAGTCACAGTTGCAGACTCCATACACTGCCGATCACCAGCATGATTTGTCTCGATTCCGCAGCACACTCATTCACGCACTCTCTAAGCTCACTGCGATTGGCCAAGACGTCTCTGTGGGTTTCGCCCACTCGAAAAAGAGACGTGGGGGCTAACAGCATACATTAATGATTCGTCAGGGGTTACATTTAAAATAAAACTATAAGTGCGTTGATTGTAAGCTTTTTACAGTTTTGTTTTTGTTTCCTCGAATATTTATCAGCTGAATTTAATGGTTCATCATTTACGAAGTGCGATAAAAGAGCAGTACCTCTTGCATGCGTTGTAATCTAAATTTCTCAGCCGAATCTTTTAACTTGACGCCAAAACGAAGAATGGCATTTCTGCATTCCACCCGTTACCCTTAAAAAGTTACCTGCTAAGAACGTTAAGAATAAAATGTTATTTCTTGATACTTCCAAATAAACATGTCAGTCGTGATAACTAGCGATTTTTGCTTTGCATGGGGGTGGGAGGAGATTGAATGCAAACATCCCCGCGAGGGCCTCTCAGAAGACAGCAATAGCATATTGGTGTTTATCTGCATGAAACTCCACCAACCCATGCAACCGCTAGTCTGGCAAATTGTTTCTCCACGTCGAAGACCCCCCCTCCCCCAAAAGGTAAACCCAACAGACCATTTAACAAACAAGAACAAATGAGGACAGAGCGCTATAAATCGTCAAACGACAACCCCAACAAAGTACTGGGGGGCCTGGTTAGCTCAGTTGGTAGAGCTGCGGACTAGCAGATGGAAGGTTGCGGGTTCGAATCCAGGTGTGGCCAAGGATTATTTACTGGAGTTAAACACTGTGCAAACTCCATTCGGCCATTTCCCCCCACATTAAAGAATGATCTGCCACGTTCCTTACTTTCGACTCTCTTTGCTACGTGTTTGGGTACGGTAGGCTCCCTTGATTGCATACGTCAGCATACGGTTGTCTAGCGCTGCCAGACCATCTAACCTTTATCCTAGCTGCATCAGAACCAAGTTGAGCCACGTTTCATTCTCACGGCCAAAGAAAGCGCATCGAGAAAAACAAACACTAACAAACTCTAGATCATTGTAATATACAAGACTCGAGTTTTATGTTCAACAGCTGGTTCCATACTTGTTTTGTCACACTTCGTATATAAGCACATAAAAAATGCCCATTTCCCAGCTTGTATACAAGTTTCGGTATCACGAAGTGCAAGTTAATAAAAACGCCTTTTCTATTTTAAAAAGCCTGAAGTGTGCGTACAATTTAAGTGATGAGAAAAGGTAAACGAGTTACTTCACTTTCGCTTGTCTGAAATGGCGTATCACAGATATGCAAAATCGCGACATCTGGCAGGTGGCTTGCATGGTCGCGGTAGGTACTGTGACCGAATTCGTCTTTAGCGTACCTGCCACCGGTTTCCTGCCGAGCTAACCATCACTCTCTTCTGTCCACATCAAAACAGCTCATCAACCTGACATGTACAATATCAAGTGTGCGCTCATGTAACCCAGCCTTAAGCACGTTACCTCCCTCACTCTCTCCCTCCAAACAAGTGCCGGTATAGTCCATATTGTCACTGCGACTACCTTGCAGTATAGCAACACAAGCTGATAGTGCCAGGGTTGGGTTGGATGCGTGCTCCTATTGTCCGCATATAGAAGTGCACACTAAATAGAAACCCTCCGCAATGTCTGTACATTTAGGAATAGAACGTGCTATCCGGCCAGTGAAGAAAGTAGCACTAGTGTGCATGGCACATAACGCGGCTTCAACACCCCAACGTCCACCTACAGTCGACGAGACTATCAACCAGTGCCAGAGAAGAGTTCAGCAAGCAGGAATCCATGACCCTACTACCACCAACCCAGAAGGCATCTGCAGTGCCCCTTCCCCCAGACTGCAAAATCACCGCAAGATGGAAGCACTGACCACCCAAGCCTTGTAAAAAAAATAGTCCCGTTTTGTGTATCAATTAGAATCGGGAGTGGTTTTCGTGCTGTTTCTGATACACAAGCTCATAAATTTATTTTCTTGTGTATTCAGAAAGTAAATGGGATTATAACTTCACTGGAAACGTAGGTAGGCATCCTCCAAGCCAGCCCAAGTAATGTGACCAACATAACTGTATATGTATATATTGCAGTGATTTTTGCACAAGCACAACCGACATACCTATTTGAAGCGAGGACTTATTTTCTATACTTATCTAACATGCCAAAATACACGTTCTGCTCATTTCACTTGTCAGCATCCACAACATGAAAGTCTCAAGTGCATCAAATCCATTTTTTATTTATGCAGTCTTTACATTGTTCCTCACTAGCAACAGGAAGAACTAATAAGATCATTGCAAAGTGACTGGGTGAAGGGAGGGTAGAAGAGGTGAGGGGAGGGAAACAGGGCAGAAGTAAAAGGAGGCAAGCATGCGCTTAAGTATTTCTGCATGCTCTCATCAACAAGACTGTCAGACACAAACCATTAAAGTAGCTATATCATTCCCACTGCCTCCAAGATGCTTAAGCTGTGTATGTCTGAGTTTAATCACCATTATCCAATAATGCCATCAACTGGAACCTTCATAAGAAAAGCATGACCATGTCTTTATTTCCCCTTTTAATAAAATGGTTGATGTAGGGGCCTGAGGCACCTCACATTACATGTCAGTCCGACTCCAATTCCGCCATGGCTGAAAAATGAAGACATAAAAAGTTATTATTTTCATACAGGCCATACACTTGCAAAACAAAACAAAAACGTCTCTACCTTTCCATTCCTAAGCAGGGCCTCAATTTTCTTTAGAGGTGAGTTTGTATATATAAATGTATATATTCTATATTCTAAACTTTTGAGTGCTATGCAAGACAAAAAGTTGTCTAGCAAATGGTCAATCCCTTTTCTTAAGGCACATACTAGAAAACATCTAAGTGCGCAATGCAGGCTACAAAACCAATATTTTTAAAAGAAGGAGAAAAACTTTCGCCTGATGTTGATGGTACCATCAAACGAACAGGATGACAGTTCCTACAAGCAGATCTAACACAGAAACACAAATGCATGCACTCACACATCACATATGGTCAAGTGCCACCAGCAAAAAAAACAAGCTTCTACGAAATTATCTTTTCGAAATATCACTTTCAGAATGAACTGCTCAGACAGCTGTATTTACAATGATACCCATTTTTATCTTCAAATGCACCTTGGAAGAGACAATATTATAAAAGAAACAAATATACAAATGCATGCAAGATGTTAGTAAAATGTATATTACAGCACTGGAGGTGTTGCTATTCGTATCTTCTGGAGGTCTTAAAATACAGGAACCGTTTTGAAACTCCTCCCAAAAGTTTTATTGTCATCATGCCAAATAGCAAATTATGCATACAATAAAAATGCCCCATTTAGTGGAGGGTGGGGGGAAGGGAGAAGAGGTGTTTGAAGATGAAAACTACCGGAAAATTTAAAGCCCATCATGTTTTGGATGCCTGAATTTGAGAAGTAACTAGTGTACACCAAAGCCTTTTAAATCTGTGTGATAACAGAGGACAAGTCAATGTGATAGACTTTGTGTACCCAAGGCCTATCTGTAGGTCAAAAAATGTAATGTTTCTTGAAAAACCTGCTGGGGTTGATGACAGTGCATGGCACACCAAGAAAAATGGGAAAAGCTACCTCACTATCCCCTGCCTCACTGGGGCCAGTCTTGATGCCCTGGCTCCACATAGTAGGCAAACTGCCTCCATGATCTCCACCACCCCCACCACCGCCGCCCCGCGAAGTAAACACTGGCTGATGCTGCATGGGGTAGGGTCCATGAAGCCCGTTGACAAACATAGGCAGCATCATCTGCTGGCTCTGCAACCGCACCCCAGTACCAGCGTCAGCAATATGAAGGGGGAACTGCTACTATTCTTTGCAGCAAGCTACATCAGAAAGTTAAACTGAATGGTTTTTCTTGTTTAACATCAAGCTAGATGAGTTTTGTGCTTTGCATGGCAAATCCAGGGCTGAGACCTTTCTCAAATAGCATAAGATAATGAGGTAAAAGGGTGGACGGAGGTGAAGCAATGGGGTGGGGAAGGAAAGGAAACATTGTAACAGTTCAGTCTATTTGTCAATTACCTCTGATGGCTGACTGAAACTTAGGGTAAACCCCCACCTCCCCAACTGCACACACTGCCTTTTACCATATTTATCTGACCATGCTGCAAGCCACCACTAACGGATTAGGCATGCTGTAAAAACTTGCTTCTACAAGAGTATTTCTGATGCATGCTGATTAGTATGTTACTCTGCCCCAAACCTTTACAACAGTAATTCTTCAAAAGTCATCTGCTCACTAAGAACAAACGAAAAGTACAAGGAAAGGACTGGCTTTACAGTTGCTCTACAGCAGCCATAATGTTAGAGTGGTTTGTGCCAGATTCCTCAGGGCAGATGCCAATGGTCATCTCCATACAACAGTTCTGCTGCTCTTTTTCTGACATCCAGATTTCACTATCTTAAAGGGGTGCGACCAACAAAGGCCCAATAACCTCACTATGACCTTCTTAAGCCCATCCTCCCGACAAAGGCCGAGAAGTCAGAATTGATGGACCCATAATAGATACCTATGACCCCATTACCACTGGATAAACCTATTCCCTGGTCTGGGTGGGAATAAAACTATCCTGATGTGTTGTGGTGGGTTTCGGCAGCCGAATCACAGAAGAAATAGAACTTTTTTTGACAGAACAAGACATTTGATAGTTCCAATGATGGTGCACAAATGTATCAAAAGTATTCGATTTTTGGTTTTATCATCATAGAAGTTTGGAAAAAGTCAATGAACTGGGAGATGAACCCATTCTACTAAAGTATAATTATGAACTTGTGAAGAAACTCTTTTCGCGTAGAAAGTTCACTTCTAATTTTAGTAGTTATGTTGATATAATTGAATTAATATGTTAATAAAATATATTACTAAATGTAAAAATATTAACTTCTATTGTCAATGAAAATACTAATAAACTATATTTTAATATTAATATATTTAAAATTAAATATATTAATAACAGAATTAAAATTCTATGCAATAAAATAATCAGAGCTGCCAACCCCGTTCAGTAGTTCTCAGTAAGATTTTGAAAATTTGTCAGTACGATTAAAATTTTGTCAGTAAGACTTTTTTTTCCAAAACACAACAACAGGCAATGTTTCACCAGTATTTTTTGACATACTTTATATGCACACTGTACACTGCTGTAAAAGGGACTACTACAGGGACATCTTGGTTGCAGACTTGCAGGTCCGCAACAAGTCGTACAAACAAAGTGTGCAAACAGGGTCTCTGCCTGAATGACTGAAAGCTCGGCCGAAGATTCTGGCTTGCTAATAAAAAAAAAATCGTCAGTTTCAAAGAATTGTTAAGTGCCAAACTTTTCTCAACGTGGCGAGCAGAACTACAATGCCTGCTAACATCGTCCAGACCACGTGAAATTTTAAAATCAACTTCACATGAAACACATCGTGCATATGCGCTCGACACTTTGGAAGCAATGATGCATGGAAATTCCTTGGAGTATCCTAGAAAAAAAACTTCTGGTAATATGTTTTCGCTTTTTTTTTTTAGAACCACCTTTTGGCTCCACGCTTTTTCGTTTGGAAATCGTACTGACGCGCGTTGCCGAAGGGCGAGACCCTTACAAGATTTTGCCTGCGAGATCTCTACCAAGCGAGCGTCTGTAAGAAACATCCAAGAGTCTCAAGTTTTTCGAGCCAACATGCGGTCATACGAAACCCGGAGCAGCCACGAAACGTCATTGTTTTAGTCTAAATAAAAGGGTTTAAATGTATATTTAACATCAGTATGCACTTTCTCAATTATCTGATGCATAAAATGCCAACAATCGACCGTTGAGTACGTACAGTCAGTACTGTTATTGTCTGCCTTGTATACGAAATACCGAACAGCCACGAAAAGTCATGGTTTTAGGTCTAAATGAAAAGTTTTAAAGGTATACCAAGCATCAGAATGCACTTCCTGAATTATTTGATGCATAAAATGCCATAAATGGACATTTGAGTACGTACGTTTTGTGTCAGTACTGTTATCGTCTGCCATGCATTGGAAACCAAACAGCCACGGAAACTCGAAGGTTTTGTGTCAATACTCATTTACTGTTATCGTCTGCTCGTTTGCCGTGTATACAAAATATCGAACAGCCACGAACAGTCATGGTTATAGGTCTAAATAGGTTTTGTCAGCTATCTTTTTATTGTCGGCGAAGTTGCCCTAAAGGCTCTTCGCGAGTCTGTTTTTGTCAGCCATTGTTGAATTTGAAGAAATGCGCTTTCCCTGAAAGTCAATCGCGGCTTCTGATTGGGTCTAGGAAAAGAGACAAGCTGGATTGGCTAATCAAATCTCGCGATAGATCCCTAGTAGAAGTAGGGAAGGTGGGGTTGCCAGTCACTCAGTCAGGGGCGCATTCAGTTAGTCTAGATAAACAGCTGTCCTGTGCTGCTTTTTGCTACGTTCGACAACCGTAATTTCAGAGATTTCTTTCGCCGGGAAAAAATCGATCTGACCGTAAGACGTTAAGAATTCATCTTGACCGTAAAAAATTACGGCGAAACTGTGAGGGTTGGCAGCTCTGAATAATCCAAAGTATACACAACAGTGATGTGCTCTGAGATGCCACTCAAACTACTGGTGCATTCTGACTTTCCATAATATGAAGATGGATGGCTAAATGTCATATTTTCAGCAATGTCCATGCACTGGGTTTGTAACGTCAATATAAAGGCCTACATGTATGTTATTATAAATGGTCTAACACTTTATATAGGACAAAATGGAAATGTGATGGAATCTTTCTCTCCCAAATGTTCATCTACCCACGGTTCATGTGTTTCCAAATATTAATAATCCGTGCAATCAGTCCTATGATCATCATGTAAATGCTGAGTTTTCGGTTGCAGATGTCACTGTTCGGTTTGTCTGAAGGTGAAGTATGTAACTACGCTAATGTGCACTGCAATAGCTGGTGTCATCCTGAAAGCTAATAGGCTCCCACTTAGCTATCCACTCTTTTATTCTCTGGTCCTCGATTCCAACGGTCGCACATCATAGCCAGTGGACAGCTAGCACTGTCATAGGGTTTGTGCCCCGCATAAGTTATTCCAACATCTTTATCCCTTTCCCTTCTTTAGCAGTTGTTTTGATAAACTGAGCCATGTTAGCTGACAGCACTACCACGCTAACTAGTATGCGTGTGTGTGTGTGGGTGTGCACATGTACACGCATGTACCTATTTTCTAACACTGCGTAGAAGGAATTGTGAATTTTGCTTTCCCGCAGAGTAGCACAAGCTGTTCAACTGAAGATCAGCCATAGTGCAAATGATGCTGAAATATGGCTCAATAATGAACACCCAGAACTAAAGATAGTATTGCCTGTACAATTACCATTACCCAAACCATTGGTTGCCTTGTTGGAGGAAATGTTTATGGAACAGGACAGTCATGAAAAAATAACAGACGAGAACCAACACAAACATTTTGACCTACTTTTTGACAGTCTGCTTTCATTCCTGTCAGGACACTGACCTGTATTGCTGGGTCAAGAGAGCGGTCAGCTGGCCCTAATGAATCTGGGAAGCTTCCAACACCATCTAATGCCACACCACCACCACCACCACCACCACCACCAGGGCCTTCTCGCTGAAAGCTGTTGAGGTTGTATGCCATGTTGCTTCCTGTCACTACTGAAGAGGTCATGACAGATGAAGGCAAAGGCGCTGCTGTCATCTGTGGTGAGCTGGTGGACATCCACTCTGCATTTGTGTCTGCAACATCCAACCCTGGTTGCTACTAGTGAACCCAAGGCAAATAGAAAGTACAGACAAAATATGTCCCTACAAGTACGATGATAACTATGTTCCTGATATGATAATGCACCATTCTTCTCACACTCAGATAAAAGATAAATTCACTCACCAGAGGAAAAACACCATAGCTTGTTGGCAAATTCACCAACACCTCCAAACCCCGAGGAGGCTGAACTCAAAGGCAGTTTGCGCTGGGCTCGCTCTCCCCCAATAGGTCGAGGCACCCGACGATCTTCCAGTCCTTGTTTGTTGTCCAACAATGGAGGTGTAAGAGATGGCATTGGGGATCCAATGCTGGGTGGATGCATGGGACCAGAGGAGCCTGGGTCTGCAAAGAAAAACCTCACTGCATGTTTTTTGTTAAAGCTTTGATAAAAACAACTCTTTGATGGAAATAGGTATGTTCTCTTGACTGAAGAGATTAAAAGTGTTTTCTGCAAATTCAAGCACTTAATACTAAGCTACTGATTAGCCAGTGAACATACAAAGCATTAAAAAGTATTCCCATTCTACTTTTTAACAGCGAGACAAAAAAGTCACCTGGCAGTGAAGGAGCACTCTGAGGACGGTGAGGGTTGCCAGGCATGGGAGAAATGTTGCGCTGGATGCCTTGAGACATCATGAAACCAGATATTGGACCAGGCCCTGGACCAATCCCTGGGCTCCCTCCTCCACCAGGCCCATCATGCTGCACCAGGTGTGGTCCAACAGGTCCACTGGGAACCATCGGGACTGGCACTGGCTGTCCCAGGCCGGGGCTGGACGAGCGCCCGTGAGGAAGTCTGCCCCCCATCAGCTGCTGCATAAAAAAGGACATGTGAGCAAGGTCCAGCTGCTCAAGACCTCCACCTGCGGACCCCCCTGTGGCCTGGGCAAACAGGTTGGTGGACTGCGACAGGGCTGTGGAGAAGGTCTGGGGATTCATCATCTGCATGCTGAGGAGCTGCTGGTGAAGAGTGTGCAGGGCAGAGGGGGAGAAGCTGATGCTCTGCTGTAGTTGCTGTTGCAAGGTCTGCAGGTTACTCATGCTTGGGATGCCTCCTACCACCCTCTCTCCCTCTCCAACACTGCTGCCACTGGTGGCTCCGCCTCCCCCACCCATGCCATTTCCCAGGTCTCCGCTGCCACGGCCGTCTGCCATTGCTGAGGGTGGGAATCCATTGACAAGACTGGGTGGAGTACTCACAATGCCAGAACCCACACGGAAGTCGGGTGCATTTGGGTTGAGTTTGCTTTTGATCTCTGGCAGCGTCATTGGCTGATGAGGGGTGCTATACTCCTCTTTCTGGCTGGAGCTGAGAGGATGGTGCAAAGACGTCTGAGCCAGCTGTTGAGGGACAAGCGGGCTGTGCTGCGAGCCCATGTGTTCCAAGGAACTCATGTGGGGTGGACCATGAGGAGACATATTTCCTCCATCGCTGGCAGGATTTGGAAGATTTGGACGTGGTGGCATGCTCACCCCTGGAGGCAGGGATGGTCCTGGAAAACCACCGTTGCCCAGAGGCAACTGGAAGTGCATGTTGGCAGATACACGGTTTACCTGCTCTGGGCGGGACTGAGGTGATGCAGTTCTAATGCCCATTTTGTAACCTGGGGCCTTAGCTTGTAGGTTTGGATCAACTTCGCTTCCAGGGCCTGGCAGACCAGAAGGGGGCTGTCCTGAGAGAGGACTAGATTGGTTTGGCACTACTCCTGCAGCAGCAACGCTAGCAAAGTTAAGCTTCTCATCATCTTTCTTGCCAAGGAACTGCGCAGTCACGTTTGAGAAGATGGAGCTCTCAAAGGGAGAGTAGCTGCCAGGAGATGCCTGCGCAGCACTGCAGGTGACAGAGGTGCTGGCGGGGCTGATGCTAGTGGACACATGGCTGGATACAATTGGCAGAGGCTGAGGTTCAGGACGAGTGGATCCAGATCCCTGACGCTGCAACAAACGAATGCTGCTTGGTCCAGGCCGTGCCACAGTCTTGCTGCTGACGTTGCCACTGCCACTGCTAGTGCTGGTTGTCCCATTGTTGATTGGGGTCTGCTGTCGTTCAGAAGTGCTACGGCCTAAGGCAACTGCAGAAGACTTCACTGCTATGTTGCCAATAGTGAAATTGGGTGCAGTGCTGGTGCTACTGGTGGGAGTGGCAGATCCTGCTCTGCGATGTGGCTCCGAGAACAACTGACGCGATATGTTCTTCTCCTGGCCTGCAGACCCAGAGGTCAGGGAAGGCATGCTTACTGAAGATGCAGCATTATTCACCAATTGCTTCTGAGGGCTACTGCGGCGTGGGGATGCCGGGGTAACCATACTGGACTGCTGATTTTGCCAAACCGTGATAGAAGGTCCACTACTGCTTGATGAGGACCGTATGCCATTTACTGTGGTACTCGCTGCTGAAGCCTGCCTATTACTTTGCGATTTTCCTGATGTGGATGTCTTGCTTGAATGCTGGTTGCTTCCACTGCTTGAAGGAGCAGTTGTAGTCGGCACAGAGAACATGCCTATGGCAAAGTCACCGATGGTGACAGGCGTCTGCATCTTCTCAACAGGTTTGCCCTTGGTCCGAGCAATGATCTCTGACACATCTTTGTCTGGTTCTTGCACCAAGGCATTAATCATTGCATGAGCTTGCCTGGTGGCCTCAGCAGAGCCCCTGTAAGGAAAAACCTCCAGTCATTAAACACCCCTAGAGGAACAGGCAAGAAAGAAAATGAATCATCATAAATTAAAATCATGCTTAGTTCTGGGCACAACTATAATAAATACCAAGTGATTCCCCCACCCCAAGCTTTTACTCAGGATAGTAAAGATGGGGTTCTCACCCTAACAGGGTAACTAACATTTAACTAAATGTGGTACTTAAAAGCAAACTACAGATGCATCTCTAGCTGAACATTCTGGTATATAAACAGTGCATCACCTGTAACAGCACATTTTGTCTAGCTTTATTTATAACACCATTTATATCCATGACACACCAAGCAAAATGCTTACTTGATCATAATAAAGCGATCTCCAGAGCCCTTTGGTTTTTCCACTTCAACATGAGCCCCTGATGTTTCTCGAATGGCATTGATATTGCACCCTCCTCGGCCTATCACACGACTTATGGCATTGGCTGGGACTTGAACTTTTTTGGATCTGTTGACACAAAAGATCACCATATGCTGGGTACATGGCTATCATAAATCATCCTTTCCCACGTTTCTTAGGAATTCCAGCTTCAAGATCAGATACGATTGCGAACATTTCTCCAGAAAAAGCTGCTACCTTTGGCTAAAATATCTACTCCTGCCTCTTCTACAGGTATAGGTAAAAATGTACAGCTAGCTTGGTCCCATCTTACTTTCTTGTGACCTCCTTCCAGCCTTCATCTTTACGCTGGCCCTTGCGAGGACTGGTGCCAAGTGGCGAAAGCTTAGGAGTCAGATTACAGTCCCGCTCCACCAGGCACATGCTGTCACTGTCGCAAACAGAACCATGGTCAGCATTTGTAAGGGCACATTTTTCAACAGAATATTTGTAGACATGAGTGAAAAGCCACTAACACTGTCATTTACTTGTTGCATGCTGAGCACTCTACCACATACTCACAGAACTTTAACATAAAAGGTAGCAAGCTCATCTTGTTTCAACTAATTAACAATCAAATATGTTTATGAATGCAAACTGTACCTCACTGTGATTCTGGCTCTTCAGTTGTATGAAGTGATGTAAAACCTAACAAGCAGAAAGCAAAGCATGCCAATGACTAAAGCTCACCTTGTACTGATTTTGACTTTCTCCAGATTTCTCCCGAACTTGTCTGCATCTTTGTAGTTAACTTTCCCACCTGACACTGACCCAAAATCATCCAGGTCTGCCACTCCTGAGACACGCCAATATTCACTTTGTCATTCCATGGCAATCCAAATGCACGGGTGAAACTTTTCCCAAAAGAAAATGAGGGGAAAGTTTTGCCTGTTTCCATGTACGGTAAAATCTTCCAATTACTGCTTTGTTGCAGCAAATAACAAATTATTAAATATATTTCCTTTACATGGCTTTATTGTTTGTTCAGATGTTCAAAGCTGACAAAATACAAATTTCTTATCTAAATTTGGGTTTCTTTAGCAATACTTACCATGACCCAAAGTGCTAAATTCTCAAGTTAGCGATTTGTAACTGCACCTTCTAAACAAAAATTGTTGTACACAAACCCTGGTAAGGCCCCCTCTGCGCATGTGCACACCCCATGTGACAAACTCACTGGCCAATTCAAGCTGACTTTCTCAAGCCTGAAAAAAGACCAGCGGGGAGGAGGGTGGGTCTATGATGGGTCATGGTAAGTATTGCTAAAGAAAGTCAAATTTAGATAAGAAATTTATATTTTCTTGTCACGATACTGTGCCATGACCCAAAGTGCTGACTACCACAAAAAGGAGGTGGGTGATAAAACAAAAACTTACCAGAGTTAGGAGGTGGCACACCAGAGGTGCTCGGTGACAACAGCAGCCCCCACCCCATAGCAGCCATCCCCTACAGAGGCAGAGAGGTCCCAGAGATCAAAAAAATTTATAAATGGGGTCTCTGACTGCCGATATGTTGCAGAAAAGATGCCCTCAGTGCAGTGGACTGGGAGGCAGGGAGTACTGCATCCTCCCTTTCCACGGTTGCTGCCGAGCAGTATATGTTTGTGGAAAACAGAATGGACCCAGCAAAAAAAGCTGGCGTTTGAGATGACTTGAATCCAACCAGGTTACAAGGCAAGGAACAGTAGACTCTGAGTGGCACTACATGACATGGAAATGTGATGCTGTTACTGACGTAAAGTGTGTACCAGACAATTTGACTATCGAGGGTCAGAAAGCACTGGTACCATGGAAAAGGGTTTGACTGAGACAGAGGAGAAAACGGTCTTAAGAGTCAAATCCTTCAGGGAAGCCTGAGCAAGCCCCTCATAAGGAGGCTTGCAAAAAATGTCCCAGGCAGGGACCCAACAAAGGACGCAAACTGGGACAAGGCGAAACCATGGATGACGTCAGAGACAAGGGTGGAATTGCCACGCAAAGAAACACCCTGCTGACGAAGGGTAGAGTTGATGTCTCGCCCGCATAGCAGAGGGGATCCCGACAGCCAACAAGAGTAAATGGTTGGCCAGGGCCACCATCTGAGGCTGGGCCCCACCCGGGCACGACACCACCATGCCCCTTGCCGCCTGTACCCAACACCCTGGGAAGGAGGGGCAGTGGGGAAAGGCATAAGTGCCAACCTGCCCAAAAGGGGATAACGTGTCCCCCGCCCAGAATTACAGGTCTGGAACTGGGGAGATGTGGATGGGAAGGTGTTTGCGGGCCAAGGTTGCAAACAGAGCCAGAGGTGGATAGAACCAGATCTGCCATTCCTGTTACAGAATGGTGGGTACCAGCAGCCACTCGGTCTGGACGACACAGTGCAGGCAGCTGGCAATGTGCACTGCAGAAGAAGAAGCTGCGGAGGTGAGCACACAACCAGTGGGCCTCTGCCTGTGAGGAGAGGTCAACGGAGCGAGTGTCACCCTGAAGGTTCAAGGAGGCCACCACAGTCGAGATTGTCTGAGTGGATGCGGACGTGGCCCCGGAATGCCCCCAATGCCAGGCAGTTGAGGTAGCGGTGGGCTTCACAAAGCCAGAGAAGCAGAGCTCATAGCTAGCCTGGAACCGACAGTCAAGCTGGACCAACCAGCACTGGAAGTGGCAGTGCACTTCTGGTAGTGTCTCAGAAGTGATGCCCCACCACTGGTAACATGGCCAGTGGCCAAAACTGGGGAGGGGCAACAGCAAGTGCAACTGCAACTAGTGAGGCCAGAGGAGCTGAGCTCATGGCCAGCGTGGAACTGGAAGTCGAGCTCGACCAACCAGACCCGAAGTGACAGGGAACTTCCAGTACATGCCTCAGAAGCGATGCCCGCACCACCACATGCGTGGCTTGTGGCCAAAACTGGGGAGGGGCGACTGCAAGTGCAACGAACGAACGAACGAATATTTTATTCCAACGAGTGTAACGCCTCTCATGCGTCACTCGCGTTCGTACGACAACACTCTTCGACGTCAACGACAAAGTTTAATAATTGAAGAAAATTGAGTAATGGGCGGAGGCACGGCGGTTCATCTAAACTGCTACTTCTCTAATCTTGATAGTCTAGTGGTTTTCTATCTTGGACCTGTCTCCCTAATCTTGATAGTCTAGTGGTTTTCTATCTTGGACCTGTCTCTCGAATAATGTCGTCTCCAGTTTCTATCTTGCCTATACCTTGCTTATCAGCTTCTCATCTTCGCAGTCCTATGGACATGATCGGGGGATGACTTGTGGGTGACCGTCGTAACATAGAGCTAGTCTCCTCCCACATCTTACAGTTCATATGATATCTGCAGCGAAGGGGGCTGGTCGTCTTCCTGATACCAGCTGGCCATCTCGAAGAACATCTCGAGCATTACTGCTTTCCATCGGCCTTCCATCTCTTCACTGCTGCCCGGCCATACGCCGCTGCCAGAGGTTCTAACGGCGAGCAAACTTTCGCCATGAGGGTGTTCGGCCATCCTCTCCAAGCCTGTCCTCCCAGGCCCGTCCTGGGCCCGTTCCTAGGCCCCTCTCAAAGCCTGTGTGTCCCCCAAGCCTATCCTCCAAGCCTGAGTTGCCTAAGTCGCCGGCAGGCCCGCATATATTGGGGGTAAGAGGCATCCGACGTATTCTAACTAGCCTCTCCCACTAGCGCGTGTCCTGTCAATGCTCCTATTAGCTGCTCTCTGACAGCCAGATTTATGTTGTTGTTTCGGTCCTACTCGAGCGGGGTAATTGCGCCATTATCCTCAACGCTCAAGGTCGACCTTTGACTAACTTGGTCAACACCCCTGGGTTTCCCGATCATTCAGCCATCTTGGAAGTTGCTAATCGTAGACCGCCAATTACCTTCCACGATTAACAGGCCTCGACTACCAGTCCAGCCTCATTTGCCATATAGTCTTTCGGGCTTCCCTGCAGCACATGGCCAATCGCCATAGGTCAGTCCCATTATGCAGCCAAGCCTTGTCTTTCGCCCCATGACTAGTAGCGAGCAATTTCATCGTTACCACGATTCATCTGTCTTCCACATCATACAAAATGTACGTGCTGTATATGCACCAGGCACGCGTATTGTTATACGAGGCCAGGGCCCCTTCTGGAAGGCGGAAGTTTGTACAGCGTGGATACAGTGACAAAGTTATAAAATTCTTTACACAGACCAATATACCCACATGACAAACATTTTTTTAAGAGCTTATAAGTTCCAAAAGCTTCTGAGCTTTGTATAGAAATACGGCAAAATTACAAACAACAGTTTTGTTACTAGCAGATAACAAAAGAGCAAGTTTAAACCTTGATGGGAATCTAGTGAATTTAACAGGGATAAGATCTTTTCTCAGAGGTTCTAGAGTTGGACAACACAAAACAAAATGCACCTCGTCTTCGACACCTGTATGGCACAAACGACAAACATTCACAGCGCCACTGGTCGTATATCTGTTTCTGTGCTCTAAAATTTCATAAATACCAAGTCTAAATTTTACCTATGCATTCATAATAAATCTATTCATATTCATGTGCAAATATGCTGCTGATTCAAATGTTGTTTTAAATACACAGTACGATGAAAACCTGTCACTTGCGTGCACATGTTCATCCCAGCGTTGCCAATGGACATCAATCATTCTTTGTTTAAAACAAGACAGAAATGCTTTAATGCATCCAACGCCTTGATTTAACCAGACACAATAAAAACCGTACTCGCAAAGACATTTTCTGACATGGGTTGCCCAGGTAGTTTTGCCTTTAGTGTCCAACATAAATAGCATTTTGTAGGCTTTACAGGGCAATCAATGGTCCTCCATCCTAGTAAGCTTCAACCAGTACCTCCTTTTCGAAAAACAATAACATTACTCTTACTCATATTGACTTTCAACTGGTATTTCAAAGTTGCTGAATACAAGGCATTTAGCCAGAACTAGCAAGGCCAGAGGAGCTGAGCTCATGGCCAGTGTGGAACTGGAAGTCAAGCGGAAACAGCACCGGAAGTCGCTGGGCACTTCCGGAATGCGTCTCAGAAGCAATGTCCCCACCACCGGAAGCGCAGCTAGTGGTCAAAAAAGAAGGAGGGGCGATCGCAAGTGCAACTGGAACTAGCAAGGCCAGAGGAGCTGAGCTCATGGCCAGCATGGAACCGGAGGTCAAGCAAGACCAACAGGCCCCAGAAGTGACAGGGAACTTTCAATATGTGCCTTGGAAGCGATGCCCACACCCCCAGATGCGTGACCAGTGGCCAAAACCGGGAAGGTGCAATTGCAAGTGCAACCAGCACTAGCAAGGCCAGAGGAGCTGAGCTCACGGCCAGTGTGGAACCGTACCTCAAGCTGGACCAGTGGCAGGGCACATCTCAGGGTACACATCTCAGGAGCGATGCCCCCACCACCGGAAGCATGGCCCGTGGCCAAAAGCGGGGATGGGTGATCGCATGTGCAACTGGAACTAGCGAGGCCAGAGGACCTATGCTCGTGACCAGCGTGGTACTGGAAGTTTGTGGTGGACTGAAAAGCACCGAAAGTGTGAAATTCTGCCTCGTGTCTCGAGATACAGAGGAGTGAAGACCACCACAGGAAGTGTGCAGACCTGTGCACCACAACCAGGGTATAAGGGTGACTCAAAATCCCAATCCGGTGCCTTTACGGGGTCCAAGAAAGGGGGGACTTCCTTTAATCTCACCAGCACATCCTCAGCCCCTTCCACTCCAAGGGCAGCAGGTGGGGCATCACAGGCACTCGCAAACCCTCGCGGAAGCAGAATAGTGACATGGCCGAAGCCAAAGTGCACTGCCAGGGCTGGGAATGGTGCCACAGCTACAAAACCCAGCCACTGGTGCAAGACTGAAGAGACCCCTGTGCAGCACCACAGGAGGCACTGCAGGGAACCCTTCCCGCCAAGTTCTGCGAACGTCATAGACCAATGACGTAACACTGCCACAGGTCACACTGCTAAAGGTGAAGTCCGTGCAGGAGGCCAGGACAACTGAACCGGCCGAGTGACATCAGCAGAACCCACCATGGATATCCGCAGGGTGGCAAAGCAGAAGACCAAGCAGAGGTGGTGGACAGGAAGCCTGCAAGGCAGGGCCCACAGGGATGGCGGAAGGACCAGGAGACCATGTCACCCTGCATGTCCACAGGGTCACCGAACCAGTGGAAGCGGAGAGTGAGGAATGCGGGCATAGCAGCAGGTCCGCAATGACCTGTTTTAATAAAGTCAGAAGTGCAGGAAAACAGAACGGTCATAAACAATGCATCCAATCCTGCACACGCACAAAGAACGGGCACACAGTAATACAGTGGCATTGTGTTAACAACCAGTAAAGTTGCAACAAAAACCAAAAAAGCCCGGCATCATGTAAGCAAAACATAATGAAAGCAGGTGGGCAGGCCCGCAGCATATCAAACACAAACACATGTAAACACTGTCACCCATGGAGGCAACAGGCGAGAAAGGATGACAAACGCAACTTACTCCATAACACTGTGTAGCTTAATAAGCAAACAGGTGAATAACAAGAACAAGGACTAAAGCTCATGTTTCTTGTTAACTGTAAAGGCAATGGAAGAGGCGTGTAGCGCCAAGGAAAACTAAGGTCAAAGACCACACCGGAGGAACAGACAGTAGGGACGTCCGGGATCAGCTAAGGCATTTAAAAACGACAGCTTGAATTGGCCAGTGAGTAGATCTCATGGGGTGTGCAAATGCGCCAAAGGGGGCCTTACCAGGGTTTGTGTAAACAAATTTTGTTTAGAAGGTGCGGTTAGGGATCGCTAACTTGAGAATTTAGCACTCTAGGTCACGGTACAGTATTGTGACAAGAAATTTTCTTTTTTTAAATAATGAATGGTTAAATGAATCAGTCATAATTCCTGTTAATAACAAGTGGACGTCACAAGGAACAAAAAGTTGTACAGATGAAAATAAGACACTCCTTTAAGGTCTAGGGAAGGGGGGTTTGTGTGTGTGTGTGTGTATTTTGGTGGGTGGTGGTGGGGGGGGGGGTTGTCAAAATAAGGAAGAGTTTCAGACATCATGCAAATAGCCAGCAAAGAAATACCAGGAATGGAATGAACAGGCCAACCGTTTGCATGCATAAAAAAACCCCACTGGGAGTAAGGCTGGTCAAGACCAACCACCAAAGAAGAATAAAGCAACAAAATGCACAACTTGCTGGATCTGCTCTTTATGGCTTATTTCTGGGGTGGGGGTGGGCGGATTATTAATGCACACTAAACAAATGGTTTAAAAATACAGTGGAAAAGGTGGGAGAAAATGAAATACATACTGTTTTTGCCACCAGGTGGTGGCTGCTTTATGATGTCATTTTTCTTGCTTTTGGAATTAGCATTATTAGAGTTACTGCTGGTGAATGCGTTGGTACCAGAGCCATTATTTCCAGCCATGGAGTACAGGCCAAGCTTCCCCCCAGCATTCGTCATCATAGCTATCGTAACTGCTACACTAGTGGCCATTGATGCTGGCACAGATGCCGGTGGAGAGGAAGGGGAAGGCAAGTGGTTTCTTTTCAATTCCAATGCTTCTATCTTCTCCTTACGGTTGCGCCGATTTTTCTTCAGTTCTGTAGCAGAGGAAGAGTTGGAGACTGTGGAGGAGATGGACTGGGAATTTGTAGCTGGAGTAATGGTACTGACTGGAAGGGAAGGAGTTGGGACTGTTGACGACGACGATGACAATGACAGCTTCACCATGTTGGGTCTAACATTCTTGGCTTCAGTGTTCTTCACCAGTGTTGTGCCTGTAGGACATGTGGGAACAAATGCTACATAATCTCTTTACATCCTAATTCACAAATGCTGTGTAATACTTCCACATTATGAGGTTCTATTAACTTTCATTTATGCTCATTTAAGACGGTGTAACTTCTAATATTTATTTTTTCTTCATGACATTCATAGTTTATTCACAGCTTCTCACCATGAACCACCAGGATGTGCCATGTTTTTGCTTAAATAACTTTTACCTTTATTCCACATTATTTTGGATAATAATAAAATGCACTGAATCTGAGAAGGAAAAGTTGGATCATGATGACATTTTCATGAATTTAATCCAACAATCTTGCCACCACAAATGACTTACTAAATGCATTTATAAGTGATCTACTGAAAAGCAGCAGTGAAGTCTTATTACCTATGGTGGATGTCACAGTTGCTGATGGAGGTCCCACTTCTACATTATCATCATATTCATCATCATCATTGTCCTCCAGATGATTTTCAGTATTTTCTGGCTCTGGAGATGAGTTTTTACTGTTTGCAAATCACAAAATAAAAGATTTTGAGGAGTTACTTTAAAATTTACTTAAAATCGCATTTAACACAATTTAAATGCCAATCTAGTCCTATGGATAAACAGATGCATAAATAGAACACATCAGTGCATGCAAAGAGAGAGAGAAAAGAACCAAGCCAACACCCATTAACAGCTGGTAGTACAAACTTCTCATAATGGAAATCTGAGCATTTAAGGCGCTCTCTAATCTACTGAAGTTCTAAGTTCGCAAAACTCTGGACATCACAAAGAGAAAAGGCAGGAATCACAAAATGGATGAATGGAGTTCAGTGCTTCACTGGTCATGTAGTGTAAAATCTAAAAGAGACTTCACGATATGTCTGCAGTATGCACTCTGGCTGGAGATACTTGCATGTAGAAGTGTAGGTCTCAGAGCAATACAACTTGTTCCATTTACTTCACCTCCACCTCTTCTCCACCATTATTTGAATGCAACAGCTACTCAAGTCAACTTAACGAATTGAGCTGTGCACTTTGTTCACTTCAGCTACTTTGGTAAATTAGAACACAGCTTTAGAATAAACATTTCAAAACAAAACCGACAAGTTATATGTCTTCATAGTAACTTGTGCCTGCAATAAATCTGATGTAACATTCCCAGGAAAACTTGCATTATGACCAAAACAGACTCTGAGAAGAATATGTAATAAAGACAAAGAATATAAAAGAGTATTTACAAGATAAAGTTGCTCCTTAACTCTTTGAACTCATGCAGTTACATGTGTCAACTGTCGGGAGACGACCAAGAACTGATCTTTCATGTCAGTCAAATCATGTCAACACTCAGACACCTTTTCCATGACTTCCAGGGCCAGAATACACCCTGAGATAATGAAAAGAAAGAGAGGCAAATAACATACTCTTTATCCTTTTCCTTCAGTTTCTCTCGTTTTTTGGCTTTTCTCCTTTCACGACGCTTTGCAGCTTGTAGACGACGATGCTCTTCCACCTGACGTTCTTTATCTATCTCCAGCAGCAGACTCGTGGCATTTTTATTGGCTTCTGCAGCCTGGCGGTCCTTGGCCGTCACAATTATATCCATACACTGTTGGCATTTTTTCTGCAGTTCCTGTTACAATTATTAGCTATGTCTGAATCTACTGAAGCAAGATCAACATGTAAATTTTGAGAAAATATTACACACAACAAAAATTTGTCACTTTTGGTGTTGAATAATGTTTACAATCTTGCTGAACCATAATGTTTACCATAAAGTTTAATTTATGATTCATGCACAGATCAGTGGTCTGAACAACAAACTTTGATGAAGTCTTAGTAGCATCAAGTCTATCTCTGTTTCCTCCATAAGAAGGAACAATCATATGTATGTACGACCTTGCTAGATGATGACAAAGAACTTATGAAACTGCCAAAAATGATGTATGTTGGCCATAGATTTTCCAACCAGCAAAAGATGAACAGTTAGACATCATCTCAAAACCACCACTACACACTTTCTTATTCTGCATTTAGTGTCAAGGAAGGGAAAGCCCAGGGGAAAAAAAGGGAACAGCTTACCTTATCGGTTACTGTGGCAATAAACCGCTGGAGTTCAGCATCTGAAGGAAACTGTGTGACATGCTTAACTTTCCACTTGACAACTTTAACATGTCCCTTCCGAAAAGCTGCCATGAGGCAGGACACTTTGCGGTTGTCTTGACTATCAACGTCTGCACCAGCCGACACCAGCAGCTGCACCACATCCAGGTGGCCACCTGTGTGGCACATGTACACATACTGTCAAGTTGCAGACCAACAGCACAAGAAAGAGCAGATTTTAACCACTTAAACCCTGTAAGCAACTAGGGATTTTGGTTTGAGGGGGGAGGAAGGGGGGGGGGGTTGAGACGGAAGAAAGGTTGTAACTTTTCTAATACAGGGTGTTGAACTGAAAGCCAACAAATTTTTTTTAAAAATCCAACACACCTGGAACATTTAAATTTGTGAACCTTAATATGTTGAAAATTCACTCACCATTGCAAGCTAGCCATAATGGAGAGTTTCCTTTTTTGTTTTTTACATCAACAGCTGCCCCACGATGTAAAAGTAGTTCCACAAACCGATAGTGTCCCTTGTCTGCGGCAATTGTCAGAGCTGTGTCCCGAGATGAAGGGACAGGAGCAGCATTGACATCTGCTCCTTTGTCAAGCAGAACACGTCCCACTTCAACATAGCCGCCTGAGGCTGCTTCCATCAGAGGGGTCAGGCCAGTCTGGGAATTTGAGGGAGGGGAACAAAATTTCAGTTTGTAGAACAAAACTGATTCATCTTACCTAGCTGTTTTCTAGCAAACACATTTCTTTCTGTCCCATCTTACACGCAAATGGCCATAAATGCAAAGTACAATTTTCTTTCCATCTAAATTTGTGTTTAACAATCAGGGCATCAAACAAGCTTAGAAGGAGAGAAAATTCACTCAAGAAAATACCTAGTTTATTACCAGACTTACACAAAATATGCAGTGTTTATATGAAAGGGATACAAACATCAAAGCTTTTGTTACAATTACATGTAGTCAGCAACTGATTGTACCACGGACCTATATCACTGGATGTCTGTCTCGGGATCAAGGTTGCGGAAGTTAGAATTTGGGTCAACTTGTCAGTATGGGTCGATGTGTTAGCAACTATCGCGATGCTGATTCAAACGAGCTAAAGGTGAATAAAAACAGACTACTGGAGCAAATTGTTGTAGTGTCGGCTGTCACAACACTTCATCTATTAGTGTAAAGGGTTGTCTTTTGTAAAACTTCCAAAAGAAGGTGTGAACAAAGAGAAGGACAATAAATCGAAGAGATGCGTTGATTCACGCTGTCAACCGGCACGCCAGCAACAAGCAAAGATCTGCTCTCTGCACTTTGATGCAATCTTGAATTCTCGAGCACTTGATGATACACAACTTTGAGACAAAACTGTGCATACTTTGTATTTTGCAAGCTGGTATAAAGGTATAATTAAAAATTTTCCATTTAATCTAAACTATATGTTCTAAAATCAAAGGCAGCATAACAGTCAATATTATTTTTTACCTTTTAACAGTAACAAAACTATTCCTTTGTTCGGGAGGTTATGCAGAAAAGTTTTACTTAAAAAGCACAAGGTTATGCATAACATTCATTATGAAAATCGACTGAATCATCTTAGACTATACATGCAGTGTGGCATACAAAAGTCTAAGGTATGATAAAAATGAGGCATACAACATAACCCATGCTGTCTGTGATTAAATAAGTCTTACTTCCATTTGATTATTTTTCCAGCAAGCAGGCAGAATTAATTTTACTAAGAAATTCACTTGTCGTATTAGGTTGTCACTTTAAAAAAAAATATTAACATTTGCAATAATCTGCCCACCAATAATGTCCATGCCCATAATACCCATACACATCTTTTCATTTATTGTCATGCCTTTTTTTTTTTAAACTAGCACCAACAACTTCGCTCTCAAAAAAGTGAAACGATAAGCTGCAGTGTTTTTGACCATGATCACAACTGAAACTTATCATCGACCAGAACTGAACTTATAAAAAGATCAGAATATCCCCTATTTTCAGGCTCACTTTTATCTTACGTTATGTTTATGTTATTCGCTGCTCTCAACACTATGTCGAAGCTGGTGTGTCTGTCTCGCAAGTCACACCACACTGTCACAAAAATTATTTCATTTTAAGAAATCTGCACTTTTTTTGTTGTTCAGCAAGTATTCACTTCCAAAATCTGCTCGATAATGATAATAAAAAAAAAACTAAGATGAGGAAGCAGAAATCTGCCAGAGATGTTATACAAACATAGCAGCCACAACACCAAACTAACCGTCCTCCCAGCGACAAGAGAGATCCAAGTTTATAAAAAGGTCCCCTGTTTGCCAGTAGGCTGCCTGAAAAACATCACTGAGTGGAAACAAATGAGATGCCAAGGAGGCAGCCCAAGCCCTCACTTTGTGCATCTGAGCCGTGGACAAAGGTAGTGAGGTCATCCCCCAGCTCCTGTTTCCGGCAGTGTATGCTCGCCAGATAACAGCTGAGATCCAGAATGAGATGGTGGCCTTCACAATTTTTAGGGGCCGACATCCTGCAGCATGAGGAACAGTTGTCTTCTAATGGAGCCCCGTAAAAGAGTATGGCCCCTGTATTCATGCAATGCTCCGACCAGACAATTGACAAAGTCAGGCTCAGACAGGGCAAGAACTGTGGATAAAGGCAAAATGGAGATCCGAGGCAACAGGTCACCAGGGCGTTGGTTCATAGCCAGAAAATCAGGCAAAAATGCAAGGGAAAAGGAACCACCCCATCTTGGGGAACACTAGGGGCCTTAAGAAACCATGATTTGCACACATCATCTTGCAAGCAAGTGTCAATAAACATACATTCCCTGTGGCATTTTTGCATGCAAAAATGTTTGCAATCAAGGATCAATCTTTCTCAAAATTCGAGGACTTTTCCAGGACTTAGTGCATAATGTCTAATTTTCAAGGAGCTTCAAGGGGCATGGAACACACAACTAAGATTTCCAGGATTTTCCAGGACCTGTACAAACCCTGGCAGAGTAGCAGGGAGAGGAAGGAGTGATATCCCCTACCAACAGAAATGCATGTCTTGGTGGAACTAGCCAGGGATAACACAGGAGGGCAATCGGTGTTCCGATCGGAACAGCACGGCCCAGAGGTGCAAGGCACGTCAACCCAAGCAGGACTGAAAGGGGGTTTCCAGTGTGATCCACACTGGGAGCGAATGGGTGCTTCCGGTGGTGGGACAGGGAAAGCAGCATGCACCGGACACCACCACCCCCTCCACAATTATGTGGCTAGCAGAAGTGGTCTCAGCTGATTCGGTTTTCTCAAGAAAACAGCAAATCAGCTACGACAGTTTCCCCTCCGTCACATCTGGCAATTGTTTTGTGACAAAGGACTCTGTTGAGACATGTTACTCGCAGTCAGATGGCTTACAGCTGAGTCCTTGACCACCACCCCCCCCCCTCTGAGGGCAGTGGAAGTGTCAACGACAGACAACGGAAACGGCTGACGAACAGTGCCTGGGTGGGCCAGCATGGGTGGACTTCATGTGCTCTGCAGCATCAGTGCCAGGGGTTGAATCATAAAACCGATGGAGGGACATGGCAGATGCCACCAGTGCAGGACTAGGAGGAAATCCCACGAGACCCTGGTGGCCTGAAGCAAGCTCTCCCCACACTGTCCTGCTCGCGTACCCACTGCGGAAAATTCCACGCCAGCATCTACATCTAAACAAGACGGAGATAAATTTGGTGGGCAAGACAGGAACCAGGTGAGGCATGCCATCTGGGCCTACCACTGTCATCTGCAGGTAACGACCAGATGTGGAAGGAGGTGAATGCAAAGATGCAGGCGACAAAGCCGCCATCAATGATGGACCACATAGCTTTGGCAGGGGAACAGGAAAGGCGATGACATCATCAGAAATCATGACCCTCAGGGCCACAGAGACATCAACAGAGCCGAGTCACCAATGTCCGCGGAGATGACTGTAGCAGACTGCTTACAACGATGACAATCAGACCGCCACTATTCCTTCTTGTTAGAATCAGCGCCTCCTGGTGAAGCATCTGAGCACCTGAGTGACGGAAACACCATTCTGGAAGATGCTGAATGTGACATGGCAGCTGTGATGTCAGTGGACGCGCTGTATGCTTTCCTGCTGACAGATCGGATATTGGCGCAGTCTTGGCTACTATCACCTGTAGAGTGTGAAGGAAAGTGGGCACTTCACGTGAGAGATGTATAGTCGTGATTGTCTTTTTTTGTGAACAGCCAATACCTTAGCCAAGTGCCACCTATAAGGGAACTTTGATGGCTGACGCCGAGTAAGAAGTAACTCCAGCGTTACTACAAATGTTCACACGATCCTGACGCGTCCTAGCTACATAGTGTAATGACATGTTTGATGGACACTGGAGATAGTTGCAAGAACTGGGGAGACTCACTTTTAAATTGCTTGATGAAAATGAACATTTCTGTGTGTGGGAAGCATCGTGGGAAGACAAAAGAGGCTCTGTGCCAGTAAAGTTGAAGATAGCAGATATTTATGGGTGTGCAGACGACATCGCTGTAATACCGTGTAAATGTTGCAATGGAGAACCTACGTTAGGTCAGCAGGACTTATGGAAATACTGAGAATTAGCAAAGAGCAATGTTCCATTTTGCTCTGGATGTTGAAATCCTGCATGGATAATTGACTTTTTATTAGTTTGTGAGAAAATACATAAGTGGACAGAGAGCCCATGATTAAAGAACAGCGAACAGAAAGGTCTGATTTGCTCTGAGCATGGAGAATCTGTGCAGATAACTGACTTTTACTTGTCCATGTGAAAACATCAGGGAAGGAAAGCTCAAGATTGGAGAGAGTAGTGATATTCTTTAACAGAGGAAGGTGAGAAGATTACCATACTTTGTAGTAATTTAGTTTGTTGAGTGGGTAGAATCGCTGCGATTTGTGGAGGTTTAGGTGTAAGCCACTCTGTACGAAAGAACTGTTAAGTGTGTGTGGATCGGTGAACAATTGCAAGCGTGTAGTTCAATAAATAAAGCCGGGTCCTCTTTAGGAAAACTGCATTATCTTGTTGTCTTGTGTTTGTGAGAAGTCAGGCATAAGATGAACATGCACACACACCCTTGGGCACTTGGTGAGTGGAAGGTAGAGTGACAGGAAGAAAGACGAGTGAGCGACTGAAACACGAGTTGTGTGTGTGACAGTCATGGTACAGTATTGTGACAAGTAATGTTTCCAATCATAAAAGATTTACCTTAGCACGATGCTCAATGTTGGCTTTACGGTCCACCAGCAGACTGACTACTTCATGGCGACCTTGAAAACATGCTAACGTCAAGGCTGTATTGCGATTGGTTTCAATCTAGAAGTGTAGAGGAAAAAACAAATCAAACTTTTTGTATTAACAATAGGAGGGTATTTTTTTGTCTCTTTTAAAGTGGTAGCATGTTTTGTATCAAGAAAAAAAGCACTCATGCTGGAATATATTCTGTAGTTTAGACAGCTTTTCTGTATTCTAATTTTGTGTCGGTGGTAGCTGAAAAGAACACTGGTGGAACATTTTAAAAAGCATTGCAGGAGAGACCACAAAGTCAGAATAGCTTCTCAACAACTACAAAAACCAAGATTACTGCATGTGCCTACCTGGGCATTGATGTCACTGCCCATGTCTAAGAGAAGCTTTACAGCAGCAGTGTGGCCATTCATTGCCGCCAGCATCAGAGGCGATATTCCTAGCTTGCTCCCGGTCCTGTCAACAATCACAGATTTAAGTCATTATGTATGGTATATATGCTGCAATGTATCAAAGGAAATAAAGATTGTAGAAATGCTCAGAACAGCAACCAAGGAGTCCAAAGGTGCAAATTTTGATCTATAAAAAACATGATCCCCCCACACCCACACCTTTAAATGCCACACTACATTTTATATACAGATATGCATGCAGCCTGTCAAAGTCAACATGGAAAAGAGGGAAAAACAGCAAGTTCCCCCCTCCCCCACCATCAAGACCAACCTGGAATTTATTTCTGCTCCATGGGACAGAAGCAGCTTAATGATATTTACGTAGCCCCCTGAGGCTGCCAAACTTAGGGGAGTGTAGTCGGAAACATTGCGATGCTCTTTGTTGGCTCCTTTGGTCAGCAACAGTTCCACCACCTGTCAAATTTCTCAGTTTTTTTTTTACCCAGAACCACATTACATGGAATTTGCCTGTAAATATGGAGATACATTTTCTTTGCAAATTTACATGTGTGCTCAAAATTTTTATATCTCCTCAAGTCACCATAACATGATCACTAAGACAGGAAAAAAGAAGGAGGGGAAAGAAGGAAACAAGCAAGAAAAGAAAAAATTAAGGTGGGTTAGAATACTTGTGCACAAATTGTTAAAAATATGCAAATTTCTTTATCTCAATTTGTGTTTCTTTAGCAATACTTACCATCACCCAAAGTGCTATATTCTCAATTAGCGATCCCTAAACGCACCCTCCAAACAAAAATAACCCACCATAGCAAAACTGGTAAGCCCCTCCCACGCATGCGCACATCATATGCCACCTGTGCGCACAGCTCACTGTCTAGGTCAAGCTGACTTTCTCAAGCCAGAAAACCCATCAGCGGGGAGGAAGGTGGGTCTGTGATGGGTCATGGTAAGTATTGCTAAAGAAAACAATTTAGATAAAGAAATTTGCATTTTCTTGTCACAATACTGTAACATGACCCAAAGTGCTGACTAGCACAAAAAACAAAAACTTACCAGGGTTAGGAGGACGGCGTGGACCAGACCTGTTGGGTGACGATGGCTGATGCCACCCAAAAAAAGCTGTCCTCCCAGTGGCAGGAGAGAACCCCCAGATAGTGGTTTATAAAGGGATCCTCTGACTGCCAGCATGCCAGGACGTCTCTCAGTGTGTGAGACTGAGAGGCTAGCAAGGTGGCCCATGCCCTGACCTCATACAGCAACTAAGGGCAGGGATAGATCTGGTCTCCCCCCCCCCCCATGCTGTCGTAGCATACACATGCTGAACGACAGTTGTGACCCAGCGCGAGATGCATGCGTCGTCTGCACTCACACAGTGCCCGGGCTGGACAATTGGCTCTAAGTCAGGTTCTGACGGGGCCAGGATCACTGACAAAGGAAAGATGGTAACCAACAAAGAGGGGTCACCTGGCATCTGGTTCTTAGCCAGAAACTAGGCCAGGAATGCCAGAGACCAAGAACCATTGGGTCTACCCCCACCCCACCCCGGGGACCGACACCACTCCACCCAACGCCGCCAGTGATTGTCGTACACCTTGTTCGGGGAACTGCGACGGGCAGAAGCCAAGAACTGCAAGGGGGAGGCAGTAGCACTGCGACGTGCTGCACAATGACCTACAAGAGCCATGCATGCAGATGGAGAAACTAGGGGCTGGCGTGAGGAATGCCGGACTGTAGCTGGAGGAAGGCTCTAATGGGATCCGCTTTGCTCAGCCGCAGAAAATCCAAGCTTCTGGATCCGGAACTGGGGAGACATAGACCGGCAGCCGCTTAGTGTACCGTGTGGCGAACAGGTCCACTAGCGGCCGAAACCAGGCCGACCACACTGGTTCCAGAACCAAGTGAGCCAGTGTCCACTTGGTCTGGAAAACAGTGTGGGCGACTCAGGTCTGCAAGAACAATGACCGAGCCCGTCACATGTCTTGCAGACAGGAAGATCTTCCGCCTGTGTTGACAACGCCACTGAGTGGATACCACCCTGATGGTTGATGTATGCCACTACAGTGATGCTGTCGGAGCGTATTCGGATGTGTGTACATTGCGAAAACTTTCCAGGGTGAGGCGAACTGCACGCAACTCCAGAAAGTTGATGTGCAGGTTCGCCTCCACTTCCGACCAAGTGCCAGAGGCAACACGGTGCAGGAAGTGGGCACCCAACCCCCAAAGGGAGGAGTCCGTAAAGACTTCCACCACTGGAGGGGGGTGCACAATGGGAACGCCTGATGTCAGCCAGGTCAAATCTGTCCATGGCTGAAAAAGGGGGACGAACACTTCCGGTTCTGAAACCAGTGCATCCCACTGCTGCGAGGACTAGTGCCACCGTGCTGCAAACGCCTGCTGGATGGGTCGCAGGAACACCACCCCAAGAGGGACCAGCGGAACCATCGACACTATCGTTCCCACCAAAGACACCAACTGCCGTGCAATGAAGGGGCCGTTCGCCAAACATGTCACCAGGAGCTGGAGACGAGCTAAGCATCAGGGCGCAGGGAAGACCGTCCAGGCCACGGTGTCGAACTCCATGCCGAGGAACATGAAAACAATCGAAGGCAGGAGCTGCGACTTGCTGAGATTCAGAGAGAATCCCAGCAGATGTGCCTGAGACATGACCTCCTGCGTGTGCAAATGGCACAGGCCAGCGCCCACTGCGAGGTTTGCCCAATCGTCTAGGTATGCACGAAAGCGTATCCCCGCTGGCACAACAGAGCACAAAACTCTCGAGTGACTGTGGTGCAGTCTCCTGCAGCACAGCGGCCAACCCCAAGATGGAGTGGAGAAGCGAAGTCGGCTTCTCATCCACCATCATGGAAGCAGGTGCCTCCAAGACAAAACCCCATTCCAGCTCGTCCAATGTCAACTCAGGGGAGGAGACGTGCGAGTGGAAAGCGAAGGCCTCTTCGCCAGGCGGAAGCGCGCAAGCAGGTCCCACCTGCGACAAGTGAGGCGGCACTTCTGGTGGGTGGCCAGAAGATAGAGGCACGTCTGCCTGGAACCCGCCAGAGCTGGCAGGGATACAGGCTGATTCACGCTTCGCAAGAAAGGATGAAAAGACATGCTCTAGAGCCTCCTCTGTCAACGCCGACAGTCCCTCAAGTGGGTGGCCGACAGCTGCAGTCTCTCCCACCCCAGCTCCAAGAGCAACAGAAGGGAGATCGCCGACCGACGGATGATTGCACCTGAGCTGCGAGGGATGGGGACTTTGACTGCACGGCTGCGTTTAAAGCCAAAGAGTGAAGTACCAGTTAGCCCTGGTGGGGGGTGTGCCGAATCCGTCTCCAACGGCGCGAGACCAAAGGAGCAACCAGGCCCAGGCAGAACCAGACGGTGCCCTCCCCAACAGGTTCTGCAAGAGTAGCCATCGCGCCACTCTTCCGGCTGCGGTCACCTTGGTGGGTGGAAACCTCGGACTGCGACAGACGCATAGGAGGAAAAGAAGACAGGTGTTCCTCCAGGGCGGTAACTGCAGCATGACTCGGATGACGGGTCGACGCCGAGCGGCCAGAAGTCAGAGAAACAAAGGCCAGAGAAGTGGGTCCAAAGAGCTCTGGCAGAGGCACGGGCAATGACACCATGGCAGCGGAAGTAAGGTGTGCGGTGGAGAGGGCGGAACATCAGCAGAACTGATGGTAGCGGTGGGCAACTGACGGCGACCACCCATCTTATGTGAGCCGGAGCAATCCCGGCGGGCACTCCTATCTGAACTGGACATAGGGTGGGTCCTTACACGGCATGACAGTGTAAGAACAAATGCAAAAAGCAAAACCAAAACAAATACTGTATATTGGGTGGCGGTAGTTACTGTACAAGTCACGGCCTGATATAACAAAAAGGCAAGAAGCAAAGCGCGAGTACAGATCAATACGACTGGGTCACGACCCAGAGATGTGCAACCCCCCCTCCCCACAAACTCGCCGGCTAAGACAATAAAGTGCACAATGCTAAGTCACAAAGGCAAACAAAGAGCGTACGGAAGTCAGAAGTAGCAAGGAAAGAACACAAAATCACTTCCCTGAATAACTGCCAGCACAGCGCAGAGGTAGGGTAGAAAGGACCGCCAAGGCAAAGCCACGCTGTGAAGGCTGGAAGGTGTAGGCGACAGCTCACGCACACGTCATGCTGGCAGCACAGCGCTTGAGAAAGTCAGCTCGACCTAGACAGTGAGCTGTGCGCACGGGTGCCATATGCTGTGCACATGCACGGAAGGGACTTACCAGGGTTGCTATGGTGGGTTATTTTTGTTTGGAGGGTGTGTTTAGGGATCGCTGAGAATATAGTAATTTGGGTCATGGTACAGTATTGTGACAAGAAAGAATTGTTTACCTCATATCTTCCACCAGAGCAAGCCAGGGACAGGGGTGTATCCTTGGTCCTTTCAGACTGGGCTTCAATTTCAGCACCGTGCTCTAGCAGAATCTCAACCACCTCCACATGCCCCGCAGTGGCAGCCAGAATTAATGGGGTAAAGCCTGTTCACATCCAACATGAGCATGACTTGCTGCATATTTTCATGTGCAGTTCTCCAGAACATCCTGACCAAGTCTGTTCTTACTTTGTGCTGGTTGTTTTCATTATAGTATAAACATAATTAGGTTTTCAACTGTCATGCCTGCCTTGCCTGGATCCCTAAATAAGGTCAATGACTTCATTACTTTAAACTTACAGACAATGAAGTAAAACTTCATCAAACACAACTGCTCTTCTTTTTACAGCTCAATACTTTATGGAAAATCCCTCAAGAACTCTTACCTTTCTTATCACGATGTTCTATGTCTGCACCTTTGGCAAGGAGGAGACTCACAAGTTCAGCATGACCTCCAGCACAAGCTAAGGTCAAGGCTGTGTCATGATTGCTTTCTGTTTGGGAGTCTACATCAACCGATGTAGGGTACAGGGCACTCTGCAAAGGTCATGGTCACGTTAACAGTTTACCAGAATGTATGCAAACAAAAATAACAAAAAACTGCGTTTAGTTCATTACTAATTCCAACTCTCAAAATCTAGATACATGTTTTCTGTTTTCAAGACAACAGTTTTATTTGTGCACACGGAGATTAAAATAGAACAGTAATTCTAATACATTGGCTACCTTATTTCTCAAACGGTTTAAAAAAATAACAGAACAAAGCCAGCCCCCCCCCTTTTTTTTTTTACAATGAATGGTGCTAACAAAATTTTTTGACATTTTCACAGTGAGACCTCTGGCAACAGCACTTTACAAGGCCACACCATGGCAGCTTTACAGTATATTTAATGTGGCCAGTGAACATTGCTGATACCTGACTCTTGTCGTTGATAGCACCTGCAGCGTCAGCACCAATAGAACTGCCGACTGCAGGATGAGCTGGAACCGCAAGAGCAGCATTTGTTCCTGGAGACTGTTTGAGAAGTTGCTGTTGCAGCAATTGGGTTGGCTGTGTGGGCTGAAAAAGTGGAACCCGCTCTTGTGGTGTCAGGTGTGCTGGCTGGGGCGGCTGCTGTATCTATGAGAGTATAAAGATGCACGCATGTACATCCACACAGACACAGAGCACCTTGTGATGCACATTAGCAAATGTGTTCAAAAGGCAAGCACTGAACATAACCCACATCCATGCTGTATCTATGACAGCGTATACGTGCACGTGTACAGGCATACAGACACAGAGCACAGCTTGATCCACTTTAATAAGTATGTTTAAAGGACAAGCACTGAATGGACAATGGACACACTCCCATATGTATGTAGTTACAAGGCACTGAAAGCCATCAGGTGTCTGGGTGGAGTGCGGTACCTGTGGAAGCAGCTGGTGCAAAGGTTGCTGGAAGGTGGACTGCGTGAGCGGCGCCTGCAGAACTTGCTGGGAAATGTGGTGAAGCAGCTGCTCCTGGGTCAGCTGGGGAAATGTCAGCTGCTGCATGTGCTGCTGCGTCAGGGCTGCCAGCTGTTGCTGCTGCTGCTGGAGTGCCTCAGCACTCAGCACCATTCCTTCTTGAAACTGTGATCCTGTGGGAGAATTTTCCAGAAATACTCTTTTAAAAACAGCACACCTGCTTTCCCAAACCACCTGGAAAAAACCTATGTACATAACCAAAACTACAGATGTTGGCCTCACATATCAGCTTCACCTGCAACCTTCAAAACTTATGTACGACTCTACAAAGCTTACGAAGTTATCCAAGCTTCTGTTATCCTGTAGCACCCTATGAAGGAAGTAATATGTTGATATAATTTGCACACCACCCTATAGCTGGAAGTGGAGCTATCAATCCAGAGATGTTTACACCTTTCATATCGAATCAGTATTACAGGGCTTTGTTTTCAGTACTCGGGGTACAAAATCAGTATTTCAAATAAGAATAGAAGACCAAAAGACTATGATTGAAAACGATGAAATCTTTGGTGTCTTTCCATACATAAACAAAAATGCATTTCACACTATCACCGTGACAACAGTGCACTTTGTGGATACGTGTATATGCTTTTCATAGCACTGGAACTGTTTAATGTTTGGATGGGTCTTCATTTATTAGAAAAAAGTCATTATACTTTGAAATGTAACTATACACCAAAACATTTTCCTAGAAAGTTCTTTCACACATATAGCATTCCTATCATACAAGTACAGGGACAGCACTCATTTAGTCACTAGTGAAATTCACAGTGAGTACACAATATAAAAATGAAGTCTGAAAGACTGACTGCACAAGAACTTCCTGCAATATGTGCCACTTGATGTTATTCAATGTCTGTATTACTATAATTTGTATCAACAGCATCCAATTCTGCTGGTGTAACATGTTTTGTACCGCCTGATAATAACAGCTTCGTGGGACTCTCAGTACTCTCAGTGCTCGGCACTTTGAAGTCAATTCGTTTAAAAAAGCACCTTGTTTCAGCAACACTTGAAGTTCTTTGCCACCTCAGAGTTCAGGAACACATTAAAAAGAATCTGTGAATCTGCAGGAGTTAGCGAAAAGTTTGTTTCTCCAAGCATCTGTACCACTGTGGATTCTGCTCGTTATCTGAAGCCACAGTTTTCCTTCTTTGTCAGTGGTTGACACAAAAGTGGATGTTGTTGCATTTTTCACTACACTCTTCTCACCAACTGCATGTTTCTGAGACTCTTCATGATGATGTCATTGCAAACCCGCATGTGAGACATCGATGCCACATCGACACCATGCGCAAAACGTGTAATTGTGTCATACTTGTTTTAATGTACTTAAAGTCAACAGCCTAGGTTTTCAGGAAGCTTTGCTTTCTATTCTGTTCAGATTGAAATTTGGCACTTGCACCAGTAATGGTAATCGAAGTGGGTCTCTTCAGCGGCATATTTGCCTGAACCTATCTTCTCATGGGGAAATGGTGGCATCAAAACCCTAAGTTGTGCAGTGAGCGGAACAGCCTTTTTTAAAAAAAAAAGGTACCAGGAATTTCACACATCCTTATTTATGTATTTTAATGATTTTCCCATATAAAATACAGACATATCATACGGGTAAACATCTCTGTCAATCCAAAAATCCAACCATCGGTAGTATGCACCCATCTTGATTTACAATAAATCATTTTAATTAAATCCACCGACCTCTATGTATTTCTACAAAAGACAACTTTAAAATGATTTATAATCACTGGACAAGCTAAATTTATGTTCAAAAGACACTGCTGGCATCCAACACAAAATAACTCCAATGACCTCCCTTACCATGCTCAGGCTGGAAAGCAAGAGACACCGGAGACACTTGTGGGGACAGAGGCTGCGGAGAGACAGGCATCTGCTGCTGAGGCGGAGGAGGTGGAAGAGGAGGCTGCTGCTGCTGCTGACTCAGAATTTGCTGCTGCTGATTCTGCTGGGACTTACTTCGCTGCACCTTGCCACTGATGCTACGCTTAGTGGAGGTCTTTGCATTCCCTCCTGGCAGGCTGATTACTTGTGAGATCCCCCCTCCTCCAGCTGCAGCTTGTGGTGCCTGCTGTTGGGGTGGGGAGAGGAGATTTCCCACAGTGGAGGAGGGGGCTGAGACAGGCAGCTGTGGAGGCAGCACAGACTGAGATGGGGATGCTGCTGGATGCTGGAGGTAGGAATCAGGGTACGCACCATGTGGCAGTAGCTTGGGCAGCTGTACCACCAAGTCACTCAAGGGCGAGTCCACTGCCGACCCTGTAAGGCACAGCGACTCTGCTAGACCCTGCTGCATGCCGCCACTTCTGGCAGCTAAATTTACCTCCATGGCCTTTTTAAATGCTTCCTCTGTCTGCCGACCAGCTCCTGGGACACCAGCAGAAGAGCGAGCCTTGAGTAGCTGCTGCTGCTGTTCTAGTTGTTGTTGTGCCTGAGCTTTCTCCTGCAGCTCCTTCTCCACCTGAAAGTACATTCCAACACAGTCAGCAGGAATCAAAGGCTAACTCTCCTTGCTGTCAACTTTGTGCATTCATTTAGGTGATGTCTCACCTGCAACCTTCTCATTATTTCAGATATTTTAACACTAGGTTTAGTTCCAACAGTTCTGGCCCACTAATATCAGCACACCGTTATCTCAAACACCCAACCTCTAGCAAGCAACAACAGTGCACAACCTTTATTAAGAATAGGGAAATACAGTGGTTCGGTGGCCCATGGCCAATGAATATCACAGATTAGTAGCCTGTACAATTTTTTTACACCTACTGTTGCAGGCATTAGTGTTTATCCACCTGGTTAACAGGATGACTGAAAGAAATATTGCTTCCTAATTAAGACCCATAACAACCCCACCTTTTCCATCTTCTTTCAAAGACATCATATAAATTTTTTTCAAAGCCTCTAAGGTATTGGACAATTCAGTGCCATGTAAATTTTAAAGTTACTGGACTACTGAGCTCATAAAAATTGCAGGGCCGTCTAGGTCAGCTACCGGTCATTCATGTCGACCTGTTAGGCCACTCTCGGCAATTTATGGCCCGGCTTAGCGGGTGGGAGACCCCTACCGTTAAGTCACTCTGGGACCAGTAAAAATGGCGGTTGCGTTTCTTTTCTGCTTTCATGCCAGACAAAATCTGCGCAGAAACATAAATTTTAGTGATGTATCCAGTCTTTTGGATACATGTGACGATGTCGATTTACACAAAATTTTAGATTTCATTGGCAAGATATTCTTGATGTCACATGAGATTGCAGAGCATTCAGAACTTGCCAATCGAGGGCACACAACACTGCCTTGCATATAAATCTGTGTGGTACCATGGTGGCACTGCGGTTTTACGCAAGTGGATCCTTCTAAAGTGTTTCCACAGACTTGATAGGAATATCGGAGGCAACAGGTAGTCGCATCATTGCAAGAGTAACAATTATATTAATATAATTAGCCCACGCTGCAGCAAAACGCTGGATTAGTTTTCCAGATCACAGGGAAGCAAATAAGCAAAAAGAGAAATTCCACAGCTTCCCAAACGTAACAGGGTGCATCGTCAGTAAACATATCAAGATTTAAGGTCCAAAGTAAATGAGCCTAAATTCGTCAACAGGAAAAATGATCATTCGTCAAATGTTCAAATAAAGCACTTTCATATTCATAAACACAATTTTTTTTATCTTCTCGCACAACAAAGCACCAGAGTATCCAAAGACTGAGAGGTGCTTAATTTTACAATGCTGCAATGATTGATGATTACTCCCACAGCATGCATGAATGCAGGTAAACACATAGTAATAATATATACACATGTTCATGCACACCGTCCGATTTCTTCCTGGGTTTTCACAGGTACCAAGGCTAAAGTCAATGTTACTGTTTTATATATATATATATATGTCAATCTAGTAAGCGGCATGTTTTCAATTTTACCCCCTCACAGTAAAGAACACCACAAAACTTAATATGGAATTTTTTAAATATGCTATAACGTTACATTGCTTTGGAGAGAAATATCTTGGAGTAATCTTTGATGGTAATATATCTTCTGACCCACACCTCGAATGATATAATCAATAAATTGCTATAAAAGTCGAATGTAGGGTTTATTAGTAAGGGGCGCCATGAGGGGAATGGATATAATGCTCATGGTT
>SMGT01012133.1:395408-411507 GCA_004794575.1 Lanistes nyassanus | reverse complement strand
AATTTTTTAAATATGCTAAAACGTTACATTGCTTTGGAAAGAAATATCTTGGAGTAATCTTTGATGGTAATATATCTTCTGACCCACACCTCGAATGATATAATCAATAAATTGCTATAAAAGTCGAATGTAGGGTTTATTAGTAAGGGGCGCCATGAGGGGAATGGATATAATGCTCATGGTTTATAAAGAATTTTATTCTATAACTATTGAATGCAATTAATTCTATACCTAAAGAATTGATTCTATTGTAAAGAATTGATTCTATAGTAAACCATTAATTTTCTAACCACAGAATCAGTTCTTTACTTATAGAACTCATTCTATAATTATATTATTCTTTACTTATTAAATTATACCCATTCCCCTCTTAGCGCCCCATATATTAGTGACGAGCAGTTGTACACACTAAGCACGCGTGTCGCAATCCGGAACTGTTAGGATCTCAGAATATGTGCATCACAGGGATTCTGCCTGACCCGACTATCTAGGTCACATTGTTAAAAATAGACAGCCTCATAGCTGAAGTTCCGGTCTGTGGGCACAACATGAATAGCGAGGGTCGCACGCCATTGATGGCCGATCAGCTATCAGGCCCAGCAAGCTTGTGGGGCTGGTAAGTTGCGGGCATGATGTGAATACAAGCCCAGAATATTCTGTCCCTCGTTATACTTGAGCTTATATGATGTGGACCAACCACCCCCAGCAAATCAAAATCTTGTGGTATTAAGAAAAAGTTAAAAAGTAGACCCTTTTACTCACCTTTTGAAGTTCTTCCAAGATTTGCTGTTTTCGTTGAATTTGCTCTTCACGACTGCTAGCACTTGGTGCTAGCAGCTCCTTTGCCATGATATTGCTGATGATGGCCTCCACCTACAAGATACAGCATACTCAACATTTAAAACATACAGAGCTGTCAACCTATCACTCGTGATCTCAGTCATATTTTGAGAATTAGTCCATATTTTGGGGCAACTGTCATGATTCCATCAGACTTCTACTTTATGTCAGCACACAAGCATGATCACATCCCGCCTACACATTTTTACAATTTCCATTGTTATCTGCAACTTTTGGCAATGTTTAAATAAGGGAAACATTTCTCTGGACAGCCTCCCAGCATGATTGGTGTAGACAGTGCATACTTATGTTCGACCAAAAAAAAAAAGATTTAAAAAAAAGTCTGCTTTGGTACTACTGAGGTCTCTGGCTATACCTTTGGGAAGAAGGAATCATCTGCACAGACCCAGCCTTGGCTACACTTTTAACTTTGTGGGACACCAAAGACACATGTGAAACACCATCAATGCCAACATGGCTGATGTCGAAATTATTAACTGTGCATCCAAAGATAAAATAGAAGCTTGCACAATGCATGGATACTTTCGGCTATAACCATCAGGGAAGTGTTGCTCATGAGGTGCTTTCCATTTCTCTGGCCTTCCTTAACCATTATTTGCATCCATGTTCATATTAGTTACTATCAAGAAAAGGTCTTTCTTGGAAACAATTATGGCAGATTTAATAGCAGTGTGCATGCCAGACCATGCTATGAATCAATGGAGTTGATTAGCCATTCATTAGGTTCAAGCTACACAGTTCGGAGCTTCTGCCCACCCAAGCTTTCATATTTTGTTAAGAACGAATATCTGTGACATTCAATGCAATTTTGATGTTGACTTTTTACACAAAGCAGAACACAAAGTTATGCAACCAGCAATGATTTCCTAAGATAAAGAAACTGCATAATGAAATCCTGCCTCCACTTGCCTACAGCAGTTTTCTCTCACCTTTGGCACCTCTGATGCTTCTGTAGCAGAAGGCCGTTTTCACATTTTTGCAAACAATTCTTGCAAAGTCTGAGGCGATACTCTTCTATGAATGAAAGAGTACAAGGTAGCTATGACAAGCTACATTCCAAGCTCACCGTAAAAAAATTTATCATCAGCCATCTGTCACGGATCGGTTGCCATGACAGTTTTGGCTGAATGTCTTTTCTCATGGGGAGGTGCATACATACAGATATGTATGTTAGTTGTGAGGAAGGAGGTATTTATAAAAAGTAGTGAAATGTGAATTTAATTTGAGAGTGTTGGACACCGAAAAAATAGTTATCAACTTTGATCAGTAGGTGTAGGCAGAGAAGACTAACCAATGCTAAGGGAGGCATTCTATTATTGCTGGGGTCTGTGTGTTATATTGTTAAGTGTAGTTTGATATCTCTGTGTGGAAGTGTCTGGGTGTAATGGGTTGAGTGTGTTGTGGTAGATGGGGGAATGTTTGTAGAAGTATACCAGAGATTTTGAGTATGAGTGCGGGTGAGTGAATGGTAAACCTATAGAAAGAATTAAGGAAGATTTTCCACATTTGCATTATGTTGATGATGAAGTAATTTGATTTCTCTTGCATTATATCGAATTTATCTGTATTAGGTCATTCATGACTTAAGACTGGTTAATTTTGGAAAAGTATGTGTTTCTTCTCTTTTGAGTAGATTTGGCAGAGCGTTATGGGTTGTAATTGCTGTTATTAAGATGTGCAAAAGGGGGAAAGCAACGTATTCACATGACAGGTTTAAATAAATTAGTATGGGGTGTCCTGTCTTGAATTTTTACATGCGTGTTGTGTTGTAAACCCCTTGTGTTCGGGAGATTGCGGAGTGCTCAGGAGAATGAACACGTCACAGCCTTCGTGTGCGTGACTGGGTGAGTACATGCATAAGTGGCTGTGACACCGGCCCCTAAGAATACGATATTTTATTGACCCTAATTGGTCAATACAATACAAACAGAACATGGGTTGCGGCTGACATTCAGGGGGCTATCACATTCACTATCTTCAGTTAAAGAGCACCGTCACTCCTTCCTTTTCTGTTAAAATACAACAGGCAGCATCCAGCGAATTCCCAGCTGTTATTTCCATTTTTCTTATGTGCGCATCCCATTAGGGTTTTGTGAAAAGAGTGGAAATAGAGTATACTTGCGAAATTCTAAGTGGCCATAGCATTGCACAGTACACGGGTGGGAACAGTCAAATGTGAAAAAAAAGGAAAAAACCCAAGGGGTCCTTGATGTGCAATTCGGCAGAATTTTAACAAAATGCACACAAAAGAAACCAAAGGTAAAAGTTCAGTTTTACTGTTTTATATTAGAAATTAAGATATTTAGATGTTGTAAATGCATATTTCCCTTATGCCAACAGTCAACAAAATTTCTGCAACCAGTCACATTCTTGTTTTATGGGTGGTACAACTGAGGTGGGTGTAACAGACAATGAAACTGAAAACCACAAGCGGCTGATTCTCTTCCGGACTTGGCAGTTGTAACTGGGCCAGGATCTTCTGGATGGCCATAATAAACCCTGTTATCTAAGTCTGTTTCCAGTTCCTTTGCATTTTTAGATAAATCTAAATATTGATCCACTCTTTTTATTTCTTTTATTACTCTTTTGAAACTTAGAAATAATTTAAAGATACGTTTCTTCAAAAGCCTGTTTTAAATTACGATTTTTCATGTTGATATTTTGAAGTTGTTTCTGCAGTATTTTGAGTCTTATTGCATTTTTTATTCATATTATTCATTAATGAAACCATCAAATGGTGACACTGTGATTAATTTAGATTTATTAAATGAAGATCTCATAAGGGACGTTGTAGAGCAATTACTGCGAACACTAAATAAGAAAATTACATGTAAACATAAGTACATGATAAAAATCCCTATGATCAACTGCTGCATTTTCTTGTCAAAATTTCAAAGCATTTGTGTGTTTTGCCGATTTCATGTGGTCCTCAAGCGCAACCCGGCCTCGTGTGGCATTTCTCACCAGCATACAACACAATATGCCATATCAGCACTCAAACTTTCTTAAAAATTGTCTTACAACTTCTCCTACTTTCTTTTCTGTCTGATCCCATCTACATGCATTTTTAGCCCCACTTTCTTCAAAATGATTGTGTCTACACACCCTCAACTATATTACGTCTTACAGGAGGAAATACAAGATTGTTTCCAGGAAATGTGTGTAAACGTGATAGAGCTTTACAATGATATAAAGTTTACCTCCCTTACATGGTTAAATGCGTCGCTGCAAATGTTTAAATTCGTCGTAAGTCTGCCAACACCGCGGACTCACGGGTCATTTAGGTCGTCACAAGTTAGCCAAACCCTCGGGGTCAAGGAGTTAAGCAGTGCTAAGGTATGCAAAGCTGTATTTTTTTTTTTAGGATCTGAAGTTCTTGGATCAGGAATCCCCACACTGTTTTACATTATAATCACAGCTAACAACCAATGTTGAGATGCAAGCCAGTGCAAGAAAGGCAACACCACATCTAGTCTTTCCAATGGAAAACACCAACAAAGTCAGGTTCCGCAAAGAAACTGTAGTACACCTGCCTTTTCAGTGGCTTTATCATCAGAAAAGTCTCCCAGCATTGCCCCCTCGTGGCCCAGCTGCTGAAGGCCGTCTCCCAGCATGGTGCCAGGTTTTAATCCACTCCCCTTTCCTTCCATCCCTGGTGCCCCATTCACAACACGTTTGCCTGCTGCCTTGGCTGTACTCACACGCAAGGACTCCTGGTTTTTGCCTTTAAAAAAAAAAAGACCATGATAGAAATCTTTGCAAGAAACTTTAACATGCAGCATTACTTTTTACTGCACTTCAGACATAAATTGCTACTGTTAAAATCACCCCGTTCCGATCAGTTTGCTAGCTACCTATTGAACACTAGTTCTTTATCTGTGTTTACATCTGTTCATGGGTTATGTCCTTCTAAATGTGCCATTAGTCCAGTACATAAATAAAGTCACATGCAAATTAGAACATTTGATATGCCATTTCTGTTGCTTGTATTCTGGAGAAGATATTTACACATATTATACTGGAATTGTAAAACTTGATATGAAATCAGTCAGGCCACTAAAATCCATCTCCAACTCAGAAAAGCACACAAGCATGGCAGGGACCATCTCTCACCTTGAGTGTTGGTCGCCAGGCTCAGAGAGCCAGGTAGCTGGGAGTCAGGTTCGCTGGGTGGAACAATGTTAGCCAGGCCCTGCACCGGCACCCGAGGCTACAGAAATAGTCCCCAACATTCACTGACAAACCTCTGGCTTTTCTAATTACCAAAAAATTAAACACTGTGGGTCATCAGCCCTCCTTTAATAATAAACAATTTTCTTGTAAGCATCCCAATAGGGTAATGGGCCTTTAAATGTTATATTCTTAACTTTGGTAAGACCAGGGTCCATACAGGATTCCCAAGCTAAAATTCACAAACTATTCACAAAGCTTTCCTAAGCCTCTCACAACCTAAAATAATGTTCATATCCCACGATATGAGAATCCACACAACACCCAGTTCCAAACCCTTCATGACGTTCCAGTGCAATGGTTTGGCTTAGTTAGGCTTAGCTGCTGAGTAAATTAAAATTCTGACAACAAGAATCCCATTTTTACAAACTTTCACAGGCTTCTTGCCAAAACTGTCATTTTCACAGGCATTTCCAGGTCATGGAAAATAACTGTTGATTTTACACAGATTTTCAAACTGTAAGGATCCTGTATGACAAATTTACAAACGATCTCCCTCACAACCTAAAAAATAAAAAAGTGACTGTAATGACCTTCAAATAATGTAGTTTGTTACTAACCTCTTCCAGACTAGCAGCAGCCAAGTTCATGTGAGCCAAGTCAGGGTGTCCTAAATCAACGGAGGAGTTCAGCAGCAGGCGATTGGGCCATTCTAGCAGTAATTTCACAACCTGAGCATGACCTCCTTTTGATGCTTCGATGATCATTGTGGAGCCATCCTGTAAGAATGTCACAGGGTGTTGATGTTTCCAAAGCATACCACATAATGTGCTCCAATGATGGAAAGTCCTACCGTACAACTTTTATCAAAGAAAAGGCAAGAAAATACAAATTCCTTACTAAATTTGAGTTTCTTTAGCAGTACTTACTATGACCCAGAGTGCTAAATTCTCAAGTTAGCAATTCCTAACGGCACCTTCCAAACACAAATTTTTGTACACAAACCCTGGTAAGGCCCACTCCGTGCATCCGCACACCCTGTGCGTCACCCCATGTGATCTACTCACTGGCCACTTCAAGCTCTTTCTCAAGCCAGAGAACCAAACCAGCGGGAAGGAAAGTGGGCCTATAATGGGTCATGGTAAGTATTGCTAAAGAAAGTCAAATTTAGTTAAGAAATTTGTATTTTCTTGTCACAATACTGTACCATGACCCAGAGTGCTGACTAGCACAAAATGGAGGTGGTTGATAAAATAAAACTTACCAGGGTGAGAAGGAGGAGGCACGCCAGAAGTGCTGGGTGGCAACAGCAACCCCCACCTCACTGCGGCCATGCCCTCCAGAGGCAAAGATGTCCCAAGGATAAAAACTTATAAACAGGTCCTCCGACCTCCAACATGCTGCAAATAGGAGGTCCCCCCAGTGCAGTGGACTAGGAGGCAGCAAGACAGGCAGCCCGTGCCCCACATGGCAAGTGAAAATAGACTGGACCCAGCAAGGAAGCTGGTGTTTGAGATGACTCGAATCCGACCAGACTGCAGGGAGAGGAGCAGTAGCCTCTGGGTGGCACTAAGTGACATGTAAGTGCGACATCGTTACTCACGTAAACCGCGCACCAGACAATATAATCACCCAGGGTTGGAATGCGCCAGCATTAGTGAAAAGGGGTTCGACCAAAAACGAGGGGAATGTGCCACCTAGACAGTATTTCACCCCAGACTCAGGTAGGAAGGACAAGGAAACGGAGTAATCATGTTACGTCCTGACATCCAAGGCAGACCCAAAGAGGGCCCGCTGACTGGGAACCAGCATGGCGAGAAAAACCGTCTTAAGAGTCAGATCCTGCAGGGAAGCATGAGGGAGTGGCTCCTACAAAGGTGTGCGGAGTGTGGCCAACATTCCAGGAAGAGAGCTGATGTGGGACATGGCCCCGGAACACAGAAACATAGAAACGCTCACAGACACCCAGCTGACAAAAGGTAGAGATGACAGCAAACTGTCTCACCCGCACAGCAGCTACAGAAAAAAGGTGGACCTTGTCGGCTAGAAAGGCTATGTGATTGGCCAGGTCCACCGCCTGGAGTCAGGAGGAATCTACCACTCTGGCCCAGCACCACCACACCCATTCCCTCCAGCATGATTCAGAAAACCCTACGTGGCGTGACATGAATTCGATGGGGGGCAGGCGATCTCCACCTTCCACAGTTTCTGGAGAAGGAGAGGCAGTGGGGAAAGGCATAAGCTGTCAACCCTGCCCACAAAAGGGAGAAGGTGTCCACCGCCCAGGTCTCTGGGGAAGTGTGGACTGAAAGGTGTTTTCGCAACATGGTCGCAACTAAGATCCAGAGGTGGACGGGACCAGATCCGCCACACCGGCTCCAGAACGGTGGGTATCAGTGGCCACTCGGTCTGGGGGACAATACTGGCGGCTCAGCATGTCCGCCACGACAATGGTGGAACCACCAATGTGCACTGCAGAGAAGAAGAGGCCATGAAGGGCCTCTGCTCGTGAGGACAGGTTGACTGAGTGCTGCCTTGAAGATTCAAGGAGGCCACCATTTAAGTTTAGTCCAAGTGGAACTGGGTGCAGCCCCAGACTGCCCACAACTGCCTGGTGGGGGGAAGGGGAGATGGGCTGTATCCACCGATCACATGCCGTGTGGTGGAAGAAGGGGAACACATGCTTCTGGATCAGGAACCAGAGTATCCCACTGCAGGGAGGCCTGGGACCACCGTGAGGAAAACCCTGCCAGGAACAGGGGAAGGGGGGGGCAATACACCAGCGTGTACACCACCAGCAAAGCGTGACCAGGACCAGGAGGGCCAAATGAGCTGAGCTCAAGGGAACTGAACCAGAAGGGCATGCTGGCACTGGAAGTGCAGCTGTGTCTGTCGCAGGTCAACGAGGAGCGAGGATTGACAGAGGAGCGATGCCCTCATACCTGGAAGTACAGGCCTACATGGCCAAAGCCAGTGTACAAAAATTGTTTGGAAGGTGCAGATAGGGATTGCTAGCTTGAGAATTTAGCACTCTGGGTCATGGTACACTATTATGACAAGAAAATAACCTTTATAATAAAATCATTCCCAGTCTAACTTCTGGAAGCTGAGGTATTTACAATAACCAAGGACTTTTTTCAAGAACTTGGATCCCAATTTCTGTAATTCTAGGCACAACGCAGGTTTGTAAAATACTGCATTTGTGTTGCAAGCATCCATTCAACTAACCTTTAGCCTATGAGAGATATCGGCACCATTTGCCAGTAGCAGTTCTACAACTGACAGATGACCTCCAGCACAAGCTAAGGACAGCACTGTGTGATCATTTGTAGACGTTGCCCGGTTCACATCAGCTCCTGCAGCATTGAAAAACACACAAATATAAAGTGAAAACAGTACCCATAGGATGCCTGAGAAGCATGAATTAGATTATTTGTTGCTACTAATCCCAAAGTACAGCCATGAAGTGGCTAGTACCTCTGTGTATGTACACACACGTGTTTATGTACATGAGCTGCTTTGTCAGATGGAATGACCAACCTGATTATGTATTCAGGGATGAAAACTCCACAAATCAAAAATGGCCAGATGGGTGGCTTGGGGATGGGCAGCAAAGGCGCAGGAATATCTTGTGGTCACCTACCATCAGGAACAGCTTATATCTTGCAATACTATAGTCTACTTGCTGCAGGATTAACTTACCTTTACTGATGAGAAACTGTACGGTGCACATGTGTCCTGCACGTGCTGCTTTCATCAACGGTGTCCTTCCCCCTTCAGACTCGTGCTCCTGGGCACAGCACAAATATCATCAAATGTAAATGAGTTCTTTAAAAATTAGAACACAATCCTGTCAAACTGTAGCACCCATCAAATCACACCCCCACCCTGCCTGCACACCAAATCTGCATGCACGTGCACAGGTTATAAATACCCACATGGATGTGGCACAGTGGCAAAAACAAAGGTCACAACATACCAGCACTGCTCCATGCTCCAAAAGCACCTCTGCGACATCCGTGTGGCCATTCTCACATGCATAGGTAAGAGCTGTGTCACATGTACCTGTCTGGGCATGCACACTGGCTCCTGCAAAAGACCCCATTCCTGACAGTCACAAATGCCTCCTTATTCTATTTACAGAATCATCTCTCACAGAGAACACAGAAAACTGCAAAAAACACACCCAAGATTCATGTAAAACAGAACTTGCAGATAACTCCTTTAACACAAATGAGTTGGAAAAAAACCCAGTTACAATACAAAGCCAAAAACAGTACAAGGCAAACCTAACCAACCTGCACTCAAAAGGTATCGAACAAGATCTAGGTGACCCTCCTGGGCAGCCTCCATTAACGGTGTGGAACACCCTAGTTCTATATCTGCCCCTGCCTTGATGAGGAAATCGGCCACCTCCAGAAATCCCCCACAGCAGGCAAGAGTCAGCGCCGTTTCCTGCGTCTCTTCAGTCTGAGCATTAATGTCTGCGCCTATACAAAAGAAAGAAAAAGCAAGCAAACTCATTATGAAGGGAAACGACTAATTCAAGAGGAGTGAGGGGCAGTCAAGAGGGAAGACTTGTACACATGAGAAGAAATCACTACATGGTCAGTGTTCCAGATCACAGAGATACTGTAGCCTGTAACAGCAACAGAAAAGCTACAATCAGTACAAAGTACTATTTCAGTCAGTAAGTACTAATATGCACAAATGTACCTTTCTGCTGCAGAGGTGCTACCTGTGTACCTTTAATAAAGTCATAGCAATGTGAAAACTGACTTCATTAAAGACCTACACCAGAAGGTGCTTTTTTTTCAAAATTACTTGTGAAAATGAAAGTAAATGGTTCTGATGCATGTGCAGCCCAGTCTCCAGCTTACTGCAGGTGTCATCCAGACATAAGGAGTATGGACTATGCTGTAGCAGTCCATAAGTACTAGCTTCAGGGTCACAGGCTGCTATTCTTTGTTGATGTAACAGAAATACTTAGCTGCAGAGAACTGATCTAGAGAGACGATCAACAAAAATGAAACTCAATCTGCTGGTTTAAATATTGACACTTTCAAGCCTAATATTTCAACTAACAAATTTATTTTGCTCAAACACCAATAACTGTACTTCAGACTGTAGACCACGGGCATACCCTTTGAATTATCCCCTAGGGACTAACATTATCCCCTAACAGGCTCAGGAGGTCAAACAGCATGTCTTTTCCTGCATATATGGAACACTGGAGGATGAGAGAAAACTGAAACTCACCTCAACTCAAATGTCAGGACACAGCTACATCAGTAAAAGGACACACATTAATAATGGACACACAGGTGCATTATTCTTTAAACTCCCACACTTCGTTAAATTAAGCATGCGTCCCACAAACACATGCACACATCTGATATGGCTGTAAAGTCTTTATAGGCGCTCCTATGTTTATACCATGAGACAAAAGCAGTGCCACCATCTCTTCGTGACCTTCCCGAGCAGCCTCCATCAGAGGGGTGTAGCCCTCATCATTCACCTCCTCGATGTTTGCACCACGCTCTATAAGCAGGTTGGCCAATTCCACATGACCGCCGCATGCTGCCAGAGTCAATGGAGATTCAAAACTGTCTGCCGGCATGTTCACCTATAACCGACCAGACAAAACCAAAACAGTGACACTGTTGTGCATTAATTCCCTAATAAAAAAAAATCACAACCAAAGCCAACTCGGGCAACGCCGTTACCATCATCTTAGAATACTTTACTGAAGAAGAAATGGTTAATTCAATATAGTATTACCAACCTTTATAAGTCATATTTTGATATTGTTCAAATTTCTTTTTGCAGAAAATGTGAGCTATGCAAGTTCTTCCACCTCCATCATATCCAAGAATGGTAGCTAAGCACAAACTGGACTGTTCACATTTTGCATAAATCCATTTACTTCATCTGAAGCAACACAAGCTGACTTCATTCTGCATGATAGTGACAACAAAGTTGTGCAGTGCGACCAATAAGCCCCACCTGAGCTCCGCTATCCAGAAGCAAGCGGGCCACCTCTACATGGCCATCCATGGAGGCTTCCATCAGAGCAGTATGCATCTCATCTGTCTTGTGTTCCTGATCAGCTCCAGCCTCCAGCAGGAACTTCACCATCTCCAGGTGACCTGCAGCACAGCAGCAAGAGTACTTTGATCAGCCTACAATTGGGTTGTGGCAGGCTCCGCTCAGACCGTTCTCAAGATGCAGAAAAGGTTTGTTTGCTTTTTGTTTTTTTCAGCTTTCACTTGTGCTACGGAACCTATGCAGTATATTGCACCTTGTTAAATACCAAAATAAAGATCATTCTTTCCTTTTTCTGTTGGTTGTTTTGTTTGTGAGTGTTGAGCACAAAATATATCCTGTAACAAACTGACTACCCTTTGCCAACTTCAGTACACTCTGTCTAGCCATTTTACTCTGGCAAATGAGTTCCTATAAATGTGTGGGTGTTCTTTTTACCCTAGTGCATGGACGACATGCATCGCCCACCAATGTTTTTGGTATGAAAAAAACAGCTTTAAGTGATCTTTCTGTTGGTATGAAGGTCAACAAAGTGTATTTCAGGATGACAAAATTAAGCATTGAAGCAGAGGTTCACAAATTTTACAGGTTTTTTTGCAAAAAAAAAAAAAAAAAAAAGTTTCAGGCTTTGTTTGAAAGCTCATTTAGTACTCTTTCGAATGAGGTACTGGGTTCATGTACTCATGACGTGTCGCTTGCAAACAAGCCAATCAAAGGATCCCACTCTTGCTTACCACGCCTTCCAATCATGTCTAAGTTCTAACACAAAGAACTTGTCTTTTTGGCAAATGCATACAAGAAAATCAGTTAACGATTTAACATTCTTTTAGTACCCTTAAATCTTTGTACTGGTAAAAGAATTGGTTATTCATGCACCAAATACAGAGTTAAGAGTAAGGAAACGATATTAAGTTTGTATTTTTAATTTGAATATAATACCGATTTCAACTCGATTGATCGACGTCTGAAACTGGAAGTCCCAGTGTGGTTGCTTTTTGTAAGTGTCTTTCAAACTAAAACAGAGGCATGTTATAGGTAGCAAATAACTTCATGTAGCTATTATTTAAAACTGATTTTTCTTCCAAACTTCGATGTAACTGAGATTAGTAACGGAGCATTTAGGGATTGGTAATTGAGAATTTAGCACTTTGGGTCATGGTTGTGACGTGGTGGGCTGTACCTTACTTTACTGAACTCGACTTCTCCAGAATTAGAGAACAAACTTTTATGGTGATCTTGTAAATGTAGATTTAATTGAGCAATCGTCACCAAAACCTTTACTGCCTAAGGTCAATGGTTTCTACACCAAAGGGTGACGATGCTATGAAATAATGCGTATAACTAGAGAAATCTACCGAGGGAAAAGATTCTCACACTCTGACACGTTCGCTCAGTCTCACACAGGCAAAACACTACTAGCTTAAGAGCCTCCACCCTCGTAAAAGACACAACTGCAGCGAACCGTTATTCAACATATATTTCAAACACTAACTGGCTCGACAACATCAAATATATCTACAGGTTATTTACAAAGAATCACCGTGCTCGTGTCTAGGGTAAGACGCTGCCTGATTACGTCATACCACGAGGAATCAAAGAAGATAATCAAACTCCAGAGGGGAAATCAAACTGCAAAACGGCCTATGATCCCGCTCAATACACAAATACAGTAAGTGACCGACAACAGAGCTTCTACTCTCGTCACTACTGGAACAACTATTTCTGCGATACACAGTTCTAAAGCTATTCCTCAATACACAAATACAGGAAGTGACCAACAACAGAGCTCCTACTCTCGTCACTACTGAAACAACTACTTCTGCAATACACACTTCCAAAGCTAATCAACGACCAACAAGCAAGCTTGTGACAACACTACGACCAGCACTTCACTCTATACCACCTCTTGGCATTATTGCCCGGCCACTAGCTTATGACGTCTCCTGTCTCCGGCAGGATAAAACCACCCCGAGTCCCAGACTCTAAGATAAGTTTATGGCAAGAGCAGTCTTACAAGGCGCAACAGCAGTCACTTACTAGTTTGTCTCGTAGTCGGCAAAATACACCCCGTGTACCTCCGTGAAATGCTGAAGCCCTTTGCTCTTTCCATGTCTTGGCTAAGATGGCGAGGGGTAGAGGTCCGTGGGTCTACGTGTGTCCACTTCTCTTGGTCTTCCTACATTAACTCTCTCTCCATGTCCTGTGTCCGAGTGTCTCATGTGTCGATTACGTTTTCTTGCCTGCTTAAGTACCCTGCCCACCACGCTCAGTGTCCATGGGTACCTCCTTATTCTAATTCAGACCAGTTCTGGCACCCTAGGTTGGGGCGGAACTATCAGCCTGTCATGGCTAATGACGTAGCGTTCTCTACCAAGGTGTCGGGAGGGGGAGGAGCTAACAGGCTAAACTACGAGTGACAGGTGATAACCTAGGAGTGACATGTGACAATGGTACAGTATTGTGACAAGAAAAACAGCAGATGAGACTGCTGCATTCTTATGAGAGCTGGTGCTACACCTAGAGAGTGATAATGTGCCTCATTCTGCGTGGTGACATCACTTTTATGTTGAAGAAGTTCTTGAAGTTCAATCTGAACTGCTGAAGAGGGGTATGTTAACTTTATGGAAGAAGCAATTTTTGGTGGAGTGCCTGTGTGCACAAACAGCATTATATTAATAATAATTATTGATGCACACACAAAATATGAACGTACCCTTGTAACAGGCTAAGGTAAGAGCACTCTCTTTAAACTCATTAGAATGAGTATTAATCCCAGCTCCAGCTTCCAGGAGCAGCCGTGCAACTTCCACATAACCAGCGCTGGCAGCCTCCATGAGGGGTGTATGGCCATTCTCATTGTGCACTTCCACCGATGCTCCTGATGTTATCAACTCTTTCACCACTTCTACATGTCCTCCACAGGCCGCAGAATGAAGAGGTGTGTTGCCTACACAAAACAGAACCTCTGCATACAATTTTGGAATGTCATGCATAAATGAATAGATGGACAAAAAAAAGGAAATGGGGGGCAAAAAAGTATTGTGCAGCAGATCAAATAAATGCATATGGCTTTATATAGGTCTGAACATATTTTTGGATGACCAACCCAGATGCATGAGTGAGACTAAAATACCCTAGGATGTACCCATTAGAAGTTTAAGAGAAAATCCCTTTTTTCTATATAAAAGGTTTAAAAAGACTAAGCATTTTGTACTCTTTGGATGTGGCAAAAATGTAACAGATGCCACTTCTGACTTAATATTGCAACTCACAAAATTTATATTTACTCTTGTAAAATGAGACAAAGTAACCTCTCTTCAAAATGCTTGCTACCAGTATTTTATAGCAAAATACTAGCCATCCAGGCAATCAGAGTTTCCTCGAAGCAAAAACTTTGTCGATTGCAGGTGTGCTTGTGCATGTGTTCATACAAATGAGAGAAAGGTGGCGGAGGGGCCCCAGCAGAAACCAAATTTCAGAATGAATAAACAAATGAATATTTTGTGCAAGCTTTTACAAGCAGAACTCAACAGCATTGCATGGTGTCCTCTGACGTGTGTGGCCTTATTTGTTATATCACCTGCTAATCTGATGACAATTTTGCATATACGACAAACAGCAACTTATTCTTCTATATTCAAGTCATTCGGGGTGGAGGGTCACCTAAACAATTGCTATGAGACATTTCTCAACTGTTTTCCACTATTTTGAAATCATGGCAAGGCAGGGTATATTCTCAGAGGCAGGTACAATACAATACAAAACACAAGTATAGAATATATATGTGGGAGATAATAATAAATGAAGAGATTAAAGAAATCCTGATCTTTCTCTATTATGCCCATCGTCTGTGGTATAAAAAATCTCGGAACCGAAAATGGATCTCATGCATATTAGTGACTGGGTTTTGATATGATTTTATTTAAGAGTTTCTTTTGGGGGACTGCTGCCTTCAGTTAATGTTTACAGTAAGAGTTAGTACTTCATATCAGTCTGTAATCCTTATCTGCTTGATCAGTTTGTGCCTCTTAAAAAAGAAAACATACAATAGCTACTCATCCCAATAAAAGGTTGTTTTAGGGTCAGCTTCACCTGCAATCAACTTTGTTATGTTGTCAGGAAGTTTTCTGCTTGAAATCACCGCAAATAAAAATAGTGAAAAGTTCGATGTTCTGGTCTAGGTTGGAAGTGTTGAGTGCAACTGTTAACATGGCAGACTGCTGCCTTCCTGATAATTTTATGTTAACAAATGCATTAACATTCGACTGAATTAACTAGAACTGTATTTTCTGCAAGGTATAATTTCTCGTATAGTTGTAATCGCTGCTTCTGAGCACTAGCTATATGTTAATAAAGATTTAACCTGATTATTTCCCTTGGAGGATATACCGTTATACCATACCTTTTTAAGACAGTACCGGTATTTATTGGTATTCCAGTGCATACTGCCACCTATACATACTACTCATTTTCAGCAATGCTTCTGAGGTTTCTTATACGGATAAAAGAGGGTGAGTGAAGGGAATCTTTCAGGTCCAGCATCTCATCAGGAGTTTTTCAAATTATAATGATAAATTTACATTTAGAAGGTCTTGACAGCCCTGTGGTACAACTTTGGATTTGCATGCGGAAGGCTGCTGGCTCAAACCCAAAAGTGGCCACGGATTATATCTTTTTTTTAATTGGCAGCACATACTGTCCAAATCCGAGCCCCACCTCTTCAAAAAAAAAACCCTCCTAGCATCTCGCAGGGATAAGAACCTGCGAGATCTTCTAGTACATTCCAAACTTAAAGCCACCACTACCCTCCCCCCATCATGCGGCTCCACCCCATGCAATGTCCCCCGTTGTCACACTTGCCCCTACCTGAACACCAACACAAAACTCCACACACCCAACACCACTTTTGTCATCAAGCGCCACTTCACTTGCACTGACAGCAACATCATCTACGCCATCACATGCACCCTCTGTCCCACTTTATTCTACATCGGGGAGACAGAACGCACACTCAACACCCGCT
>SMGT01012133.1:328045-395398 GCA_004794575.1 Lanistes nyassanus | reverse complement strand
GCGATTGGCTGCCCCTCTTTTTAACCCTGTTTACTCGCTGTCCCTTAGTCATTTTCCTGCTGTCCAGCCTATGCGCCACATCTACTGAAGCTAAGTCTTTTTCTTCTGTTTTCGTTGTTGTCGTTTTTTCGTCGTTTTTGTGTCGTCCTGATGAAGGGGTAGTGCCCCGAAACATGTAGATTGTCTTTGTCTTTGTCATGTCTTAGCTTGGTCCAGTTCCCTTGTTTTAAATTTAAGATAGAATTTACTCCAAGCGGCAGTCACCTGTTTTTTCTTGCATCTTTTTTTTTAATTATTAACTCACTTGATACTGGCCGTTTTTAAGATTTACAAGCGCAAGATACTGGGGATTTTGGGGGTATTTCAAAAAATCATATAACATCAACTAATTATCCAATTGTAATGCCCTTTGGAAACAAACAAAAACAGCACAAACACTGTATACTCACCAAAGGAAAAGGTTGTAGCTTCAATAGTTGGTGAGTTGTGAATTTTTTAAAAAATATATAAATCCATTTTCCGGGAAATTTGGGAAATTGTCTATTATGACAATAAAATCATAATATAATTGTAACTTATTGTGTTATGTTGTTTTTTCTTGTCCAGTTTGTCTATATGCATGTTTGTCAATGTCTATTTACAGCAGAGTTCATGAAACTTTTATAAAATCTACACACTAGTAAAAGCGGGCAACATAGGAAAATCCTCTAAACTCTCAGTCCAGTCTACACTCAGTTCATCAAAAGCTACTTGTTCTTGCAAATTTATCTCACTCTCGGGCTCCGGTTCTGAATCACTATCACTATCAGACTCTTCAACATCACTACCTGTTGTGACAACAGGCACAGCTATTCTTTTACCCTTACCTTTGCCTTTGCCTTGAATTACTTCAATTGCTGGAGCACTAGATCTAGGGGTACTAAGCTTAGCACGTTTAGCAGGCCTACTTTTACGATTAGTAATACTCAGTCCACTTGGACCTGGTAAATTCTCATCAGAGTCAGATTCATGCCTAGGAGGTTGGTATTCAGGATCTAGATCACTATCACCGTAGTTAGAATCACCACTGGAACTAATAAAGTCTTGAAAAACTTCAAAAATGTTCGTTTTGGAAGATCGTTTACTTGACGACATGATTAGCTGTTTTGGTAAACAAACGCTATGAAACCGGAAGTGGGGGTACCTGACGTGCGCGGCTAGAACTTGAAAAATTATCGGGCGATTTCCGCCAAACTCAAAAGTAAGTGATCCGTATCAAGTGAGTTAAACATTGTGCCAACTCCGTCAGTAGCAATCCTACAAAGTCTCTCTGCACTTGACCCCTTACTGCAACTTTCAGTCAAGTGATTTCTTTATTGCATAGCTAAGTAACAGGCCACACAGTGTGATATCACCTCTAGGTTTAATCAATGGCCCACTTAGAATCTTTCAATCCACAGCCCTAGATGTTAGTATTAATCTACCCTGATGTCTAGAATGTCCAATGCTTAGCACTATATGGATCAATGAAAGCTGCTTTATCAGTCCGTCCCAATTCAGAAGCCTCCTAAATAACATGGAATTGTTTGTAATTAAAAGGTTCCAGCTTAGCAATTTTTGTGAATTGTAAATGGGTAATGCCAATCTGAAAGACAAATGCTAATAAAAACCCAAATTTCTATAGAAAAAAGTGAAAAACAATTACAGTTCTAAACAGTGATAAAGATTCCAAATGGATAATACATTGCTGACTGTGGAAGGTAAGGTGGAAATACTTCTTCATATAAGAACATCTTATCTTTAACACTTTTGGTAGTTATTGACTAATACATGTAAAATGGCAGGATGGCATGAAATAACTTTTCACACGACGTAGATTCACTGCTTCAGTCTAGAATGGCTGGTGAAATTGACGTATAAAAACCATGAATGCCTGAGCTCCGTTAAATACAGTTGCTTCCCTTGAATGACTGTGTGGAAGGCATGCAGGACGTTTACATTCTCCAACATATATGTACTACAAAGTCTGATTTGGACAGACAAGTGCTGACAAGGTTGTTACAGTGTTAGTTTCCTTATTACAGGAGCTAGCATTTTTTTAAAAAGTGATTTAGTTATACTGGGTTGCCTTAGGATTAAAACATTTTAAAGCCAGCTTAATTGGAATATAAATGATTTCTCCGGTATTTATTCAGAGAAACTGCAAGTTATTAAAAACTGTTAGATGGTTACAAGAGTATGTACTACAAATCATGAGAAAAATGCTATTCACTCAAAAAGGTCTTACTGCACACCTGGGGTGGGGAAACATTTGGTTTTGTTGTATCTTACCGCAGTGGGGAATGCAGAGACTTTTTACAAATGTTTAAGCCCAAAGCGGTTCATTGACAAGGAATGTAAATGGTGTTTCTCAGACCAGAATCATTTTCCTATCGAGTTCCTTCCCTTACACCACACAAAACATGATTTCTTCTGTTTAGAAACCTTGTGACGTTGTTTAGGAGTTAGCGAGGCAATTGCGGGTGCCATTTTGCTGTATTTAGTTGGATATCTTTTTTAACGCATGGTTTTACAAAGAATTTTTACAAAGAATTCACACTGGATGGATTTCAGATAGAAATCATTTTATTCTGTTTAAATTTCTCTTTCAGCCTGCGGTGGAATTATGCTTTTTATTGGTGATAGATTTTTTCTACATCTTTTATAAGATATATAGAGACCACTGGGGAAGTCATGGCAAAAGAAACTGAGTAGGCACATACAGTGCATACAGTGACTACATCTAACACCAAAAAGTACTATTTAACATGTTCAAAAATTAATCTTTCGAAATACTTAAAGCAGATTACTGCACTTGTGGTAGTTTGCAAGGAGCATTTATTTCAATCTTGCTACATCCTTATTGTGTTAATGAAAATATGTAGCTTTTGCATAGGATAGCTTTGAAACATTTTTGTTTTCAGTGCCATAACAATGGAGCAGACAAAAAGGTTGTTAACATAAGTGTCATTCAGTCATCAATTAGTTACTAATAATGGAAGGACAATATTAAGCTACACATACACACGAGGATCATCAGTCTGACTAGAGTTCACAAGCAGTCACACTTTGTCACCTCTCATGAGGTTTGTTACATCAAAATAAGTGACTGTACGCTCACGACTCCACTCAGTAACTGATGCCTCCCCACCTCTGTCACTGTCTCTCTCACACGCAATTTCTTGTGCTGGCAGTAAGCGAGAAACACCACTACTGTAGTACTGATATAAATATGATAGTACTGATGGCACCACTGCTGACACCATGGTGCAAGTGCTTAAGCTTGAGCTAAATTGCAAAACTGCTTGCAACTTGCACAGAATAGTGACTGGTAGTGTGCGGGAACAGTTTGAAAACAAAATTAAGTCAATGGCAATAATAGGCTTATCGGCATATAGGATATTGCAATCAACGTATTTGAGGACCTGGGTAGGCACAAATACGCCTTTCAGCATCCTATGCTAGGCCATTATTAAGACCGCTACCTGCTAGGACTTTGTTTTTATGGTTTGTAATAGGGAGGGACTACTGTATTTTGCAGGGGGTTTTTTGTAAACAGCCAGTCTCCTGTTTTCCAGCTCTCAAGATAATAAACATGTCTGGTTTAGCAGCCTGAGCTTGTGCTCTCATCCCACTTTTAAGAACTTGCAAACTATTGCTACTTTCTGGCTAAGAACAGAGTCAGAGTCAGCCTTATGACATTTATCACTGACAAAAATTTATGCATACATTCTGTGCTAGATTCATGAAAAGCTTAAAATCACAATCACAATGAGACTGACTGGATCCCCTTAAGCAAACCTGGTCCATTTAAACTTTCATTTCTACTCCAACTCTATCCTCAGATTTTTTTTTTACAAGAACTCACACCCATGGCAGATCTCATTTATAGACATATGTGTATGTGCAGAAAAAAAGAAAAACTGACCAGCAGAGGACTGTGCATTCACATCTGCCCCATGCAGAATCAACAGCCGGACAATTTCCAGATAGCCTCCACTTGCTGCTTCCATCAATGGAGTGCAGTCCCCCTTGATGCCTCGGTCTTCCACATTTGCATTCATGGCCAATAATACCTGTTCATATTCAATCTTTAACGTCAGTTTAGTCTTAGGATGATCTTTGACTTTACTGGTTTTAAGTTCATATTTCTTTTTTGTTTCTAGTTCAGAAAAAAGGGACTATAATGCTGATCAAATCTTTTCCAAACAACTTTCAAAAAAACACAACTTTCCTCAAACAACAAATACTTTAAGGCACAAGTAATCATGTACAGAAGAGGACTATTTTTCAACAAGGGTTTAGAAACAACCCAATTTTAACAGCAACACATTAAATGTAACCATGTAAGCTAAGCAAAAACACTGAGGTTACTGACCTGGGCAAGTTCGTAGTAGCCTGCAGAACATGCTAAGGACAGAAGGCTCTCCCCTTCTTCCGTTGTATCGGGAACACTCCCACTCTCATACAGCTTGCGCACAGTGCCCACGTCACGCTCAGTCAGAGCCTGTGCCCTGTCATTGCATCAAGAACAATAATCTCACACAGCTGTAACAAAAGCTACTACAAATAATTTGACAACACCAGTATCAGTGCATAACCTGGCATCATGTAACAACAGTTGTAAATTATTACGGAACCTGACCTCATTTTCAAATTTATAGTAATAGGTCCCCTGAATAATCTAAAATTATCTATATATCTATATCATATTTTTCTCTGCAGTACAGTAAACCCTGACTTGTGGGGACACCCTTCGTTCCACCCAAAGTGTCCATACCTGACGGGTGGCCCTTTCTCAAAGGTGCCTCTAATTTGCAACCGAGTACCACAAATTTATGTTTTTTTATTAAAAAAAAACAATCATGAATGATAGGGGGAGAGAAACAAAGAAAAACTAAAACCCTAACTAGGTAGATGTGTGCACACATTTATTATATTTACAAAGCACACTTTATTCTTCTGCACAATGCAGATTTTTTCATACGGTATCTGTTCAGCCAGGATTCCAGCCACCTGTTTGATGCTTTGAAATCACTGTGGCCCTTTTCAGTTGACAAGAAAAGTGCTTTCTCCTCAACATCCCCACCCCACCCCCACCAGAAAAAAGGAGTGTGCCTAAACAAGACACAGCGTTCCCCCAAAAAATGGACAAGCACAAAACATTCTCTGAAGTACAGCACAAAACTTGGGCTGAGAACGTGAAGAAACTGCCCTCAAGCTAATCCTGTGAATGTTCTGTAGTTTAACTGACACCACGTGTTTCTATACAATAAAATCTATACAGACTGCAGAAACGGTAACAAATACAGTGCATTTTTAAATAAATGTATTTGCAGTGACTTCCTTTACAATCTACAGCGGATTCTTTAAAAATTCTAATATCATATACTACATGGCACGTTCTGTACGGCATGTGTATTGTATGTTTGGGAATGGCATCATCAGTATACGATCATGTGTGCAAACAAATGAAAGTAAGCTTATAGAAAAAAACCCAAAGAAAGTCAAATTAAATAAACTACACATTTTCAGGTTTAATATTTTAAATAGATCATTTACAGTTACATTTACAGTTACATCGCAACTTGCAAAGTAAATTGTATTCATGTGTATTGACAGAAATTTCACTCATGCAGACCACAGACCATGTGACCTAAATCAGTAAATGTCGGTGTTGAATGTGCTTACAAGAAATAGCCTACTCAATGTGCAAAAGTACATTTATTTGCAATGACACCCTTTACAATTCACAATAAAATGTTTAAAACTGCTTTATCGCGAATCATTTGAAAATCTCTAACTGTAAAACATGTAAACCCGATCTGAGATAGAAAAAACAATCGAGAAGCAAGAGAGGCTGGTGGAGGAGGGTTGGGGCAGACAGTATAGAATCGTGCATCACGTCTACTAACTGGTAGATTCTTTGATCGCATAATGCAGAATCAGTCCCATATGGATTTATTTATATATTTGTATATTATCTTTCTTTTCTTGAGGTATTTCAGATTAGGAGCCACCGTTCTTCCATTCCTGAAGTATACGCCTGTGATCAGATTTGATACCAGAAATCTGCATCTTACACCATCGTAAATCTTTTGCAATATCGTGCAAAGAATATCTCTGTAAAAAATTTACAAGCTGATCAAGCATTAAGATTTTTCTTTTCCCGCAGCTGATTCCATGATCATGTACCGACTTGATGACTTAAAATGTAATGTGTAAAGGCGCTCTCGGAAGCTTGCGAGCACAAATTCTCAGATGAAGTCATGTGTAGATGCAGATGTGAAAAAAAATGGAGGAGGTAGTAGAGACCCAAAAAGCATGTAAAGTTGCCCCTTCGGGACAGGTAAAGTTCACAGTTTGTCCCCAAAGTCACTGTCTCTGTCTACAATTGGTAGTTGACCACTGGTCTAAGTGATTTAGTAATGGGGGAAGGGGGGAATCCTAGTCCATAATGATTGTGTCCCAAGACAGCAGGTGGCCGCTCAACTAGTGGGGGCGCTGACACGTGATGACTTGTAGGAATTCCCAATTCTCCCCGTAAATTTGTTGAATGAAGAAACTGTGTTTAATGTACACCTTAGGCATTGCCTTTTATGACGTTATTTCCCTTTGACCATGAATAAAAGCTGGCTTAGAGAAACATACGGGTTTTTACACAGGTTTCAAAAGAGCAGACACTTAGCAATACATAAGGCATGTTTCATGCAAAGCAGATCTCAGCCCACTGCTGCTGGATTTTAACTAGAAAGATTTCATTTAGCATAAGAGTAAATTTAAAGATCAGTTACGGTTATTTACTGGCAATTTTTTTTAAGCATGCATCAAATATGCAGAATATAAGGGCTGAAACTCACATGGCATCTAGGACAGTGCCTTTTGTTTTCTAAAATTTGCTTGTGGAAAGATTATGATGTCTGACAACAATTGCTGGCAGATATGAGACTAATAGGAATATGAAAATGGCGGTGATAATCCTCACAAGAATGCTTTTCGAATTTAAAAAAAAGATAACAAGCATAACTCATAAAATCTGTCAGATGCTTAGCAATAAAATCTTGTAAAACGGAGTCTTATGCCCTGAAATGCATATGTTAACAAAGAAACAAGCACACGTCATAATCTGGCAAAAGGCAGGTCATAAAATGGGTAAAGGAGGGGGTCGTAAATGGGATATAGTAAGCTGATACCATTAGTATACAGTTTGAACTTTGGAAAGCCTGTTTTTTCATTTTCTTGTTTTGACTATGGTTCGCCAACTTCAAAAGAATTTAACTTCACAATGACAAAAGATGCACCTATAAATTTAGTAGGCTCTTTCTTCATAATTCAGCATTTGTATATGTGTGTTTTTAAAAAAATCTGCATAAAATTCACGTGATTCAGTTCCTGGGGGGGGGGGGGGGGGGNGGGGGGGGGGGGGGGGGGGGGGTATTTGTTGCTTAACGTCCAGCCGCAAGCTATGTGTCTATCAGGATGGTGTTGCTTAGAAAAAGTTTACGTGCTGCCACACGTGGGACTGATGGCGCAACACGGGCCTCGATCAGTTCCACCCAGTCACATTATACTGACACCGGGCCAACCAGTCCTAGTACTGTTCCCTGTCTGGCAGGGCAGCTAGATTGGCAATGTTTAAGTCTTAGGTATGACTCGGCCGGGATGCGAACCACCGACCTCCCGCCTCGGAAGCGGACGCCTTAACCACTAGACCACCGAGGCGGTCATTCAGTTCCTGGGGGAAAATCACAGAACATGATCCAAGTAGCAGAAACTGGTACAAATACATTTTTTAAAAACTAGAATAAGATTACTGCTAGGAGAAACAATGGTATAAGCTTTTAAAATTTTGTGTTAGGGTGACATTTTGGATCATTTTCATGGCAATTGTTTAAGTAATCATTTACAGCTTTGAGAGTCACAGGACCTTACCAACAACATTTAGATTATGAGTTGTGGAAAGGTGTATTGGCTTAAAGCCACAACCCATCAAAACTGTTTATCTAATTTTGCAGTCAACTTCAAAGGGATGAAATAATACTCACCCCTCTCCCTGCAACTGGCCCTGCTGCTCTGAGTGCATACAGTTGATTGCTTGAGTTGCCTCGTCCAAAGCACTGCTTACAGATGATGTCAGTGTTCGCAGTACTTCTGGGTCAGTTAATGCTTTCCCATCCTTTGATGACAGTTTACTGATGCCTGAGAAAAAGAATGTTTTAAAACAATGACAAAAGATGCAAATTCAATCAAATGGTCTGTATACACAAGTATTGCTCCACCAGGCAATTGTAAAGCCTCAACCATTTGTCAGTGACATGTTTTGAAGAAAACTATAACAAGACAAACTTTTTCAATTTGGTTTTCTTCAGTCTTATCAATATACAATACAGCATTAACATCTCCAGTTGTCTGCAGGTTTCATTACCTGCAGCTTCAAGAAGTGCCTCCAGACGTGCATGAGTCTCTGGGTCCACAGTCTGCAATGTCTGTCCTTCCTCAGTCTCTGCTGCCAACAAGAACTTGGCAGGCTCTAGCACTCCTTCACTTTCCTCCACGTCATTTTCATCCAAAATGAAAGAGTCAACCTGCCACAAAGCATCCAATCACACAACTAGTAGAGTGCCGACAAATGCCTTTATTTAATATTAGCCAAGGCAGTAAGACTGCTACTTTTTTTTGGGGGGGGGGGCAGCGGTGGGTGGATGGGTTTACAGTCAACAACCTGCTATTTTGTGTCAACGACTAATGACTACCAAGCGTTGTTCCACCGTTATCCACCTAATCCCATTTGATTATAAACTACCAGCGAACTACCTGCACACTTGCTTATTTAATGAAATGATAGCATCTCTGGTGAATGAAGACATAACCCAAGGAAGAAGATAAAAGCAGCCTTATTTGTCTTTAACTTTTGAGAAATGCAGCTCAAGAAACAAATCTAGCAGATTAGAAAGCAAAGTACTGTCATATTAGTATTTATGGATACACTTTGCAGACACGATGTCTGCGGTGCTGCCATACAGACTAAACGGAAAGTACTACTGACAAACAATGCAGATGCAATTATGATGACACCGTTTCAGACCTAGGCAAATTCGCCAAATTACTATGCACATTAACAAATCCACTTGCATGCAAGCAAAGAAGCAAATGCAGCTTATACCAATACCTATTGTCCACTTATAATGTTCAGTTGCATGTGACACATAATGTTAAGTGTTCCCCTGCTTTTAGCACCGAACACTTAACACAATAACATAATTCTTTTTCCAATAAGATGATGGCAGCAGCAGCAGCTAACTGCAAAACTACTGTCTCCCTTGTTTAATTACACTAAAACAACTAGCCTGTCTAAAGAATGGGTGCCTATACTGCTGCCATCACCCCATGAAATTCTATATATCATTCACTTTCTCATGACAGCCTAAGTTTCAAATGCTTCTCAAGCGTGACAAAATCGTTTTGAGTTTTGGAACATGTAAATATGAAGCAAATAGAAAGCTAGAATAAAAGATAAGATTAATTTGATCCGGGCTGATATGTCTGCCATGTTCACGTTCAGATCCACACGTCCACAAAAATTCACACCTATCCTACTAACCACTTCCCAGCATTCAGGCAAAATCAGAAACATAATCAAATATTTTGTATTCATTTACCTGGTAAATAAAGCTGTGCACATGTAACATTAACAGCTGTCCCAGTGTTTATAAGCAAGGCTTCTGGTCATGTCTCACCTCGTTCAACACAAATTTTAAAATGGAGAGCTACAAATTATAAGTTGTTGACAAAAACAATTTGGTGAGGCTACTCTTACTGCCCTCTTCTGCCTTTGCAAGCCAAGTCAAAACCATATCCAGAACTGTGCAACGACACCAGCTGATTTTTTAAATGAGTGAGAAAAGGCTGATAGCTTGTTGGGCTAGTGATTTGTGATTTTTAATGGCCCAGCAAGACTTTTTGTGGTCGGAGACCACTAGATCCTAATCACTGCACTTGCCCATCCATGATAAGCAGCCAGGTAAGAAAGTTTATTTTGTTGAACTCCATCCTTATGATTACAGCAAAATCAAATTACGGGGCAGAACGAAGCCCAGACTGTAGAAATCATGTGCACAACCCAGCTTCATGAAAACATACCATCAATTAAAAATTACTGTAAATTATATTCATTTCTGATACCTCTGTCAGCAAGAGAAGACCACTACACTTATTAGTTGCATTCATTAACTTGTCACAGTATACACACAACCAAAACTTTTCCAGATCATCACTTTAAACAGTACTTTCTCTTAGAGGAGGCTCAGCAAAGCCTTTCACTCTATCCCTTGCCAAAATTTCCCTTAATCTAGCATTCCCAAGTTACTACAACATGCTGGCAAGGCAGACACTGCAAAAAGACAACTCTTTCAGCCAAGATTTTTCCTGTATACAAATTACAATGAGGGACCCTCTCCTTGACAGTTAACTGTCATATAACTTGTGTGCAGTCTGCATCCTGTAGCAGTGTAGGACAGGCATGCAAGTCTGCAGTGCAGAATTCTTGATTAATACCTGACCTCTGAGACTGCATGAAAAAACAGACACTATAATTGCTTATACTGTTATAACTGGTTTTAGCATAATGTGTGAAGAATAAATCAACCAGTAAATGTTCTACACCTAGTCCTATAGAATGTACATAGACCAACACGGATTTCTTACATTTGGGAAAAAAACTAGTAATCACCAACCTATTACCGCCAGACATAACTAGCATTGGCATCTATCATCCTGTAAAATGTTCAGTTAAATAAGAAAAGAATAAAAGCAGTCTCAATGCACTATAAACAATTAACTCTGCAAAGCAAAACATAATTCAATTTTCAACATTTTGAACACAACGAGTTATTCAGTAACTTGTAAAATCAAAACACTCTAGTTTATGAAAAATAATGCCCTTTGTTTTAAAACAAAATCAGTATTAAAAATGAGGACTATGTTCTCCTAAGATTAAAGTACTCATGATAAACTGTAAAACAAATAATATGACATTGAAGGTACTTTTTAATAGTGGAAAGAAAAGATGACAAACACTTAAATTTAAATGCAAGACTGACACAAAAGCAGTTTGAAAACCCATGGTGAAAATCAGCAAGAAAGCATTTTAAAATCCTATGTTTACAGTTCACTTGTGGTTAGCATTACCATACATATCAAAATATTTTACTAATTCTAACTTGCTGCCATATCTGTTAAAAAAAACCACACACATGATCTTTTTTTAGGACTTAGGGAAAAAAGACTGGGGGGGGGACAAAATTATGTAAGCAGCCAAGCCACAAAACACACTACAAAGTATGCAACCCACAATATTATGGAATTTTATTTTCCACAAGCATTTCACTCTGACATTTGTGCCTGCAAATAAACATGAAACAAGATGCTGTTATTTTCTCCCATTCTTGCACACTGTAGGTAACCAACACTCAATTTCAATCAGAATGGGGGTTCAGAGAAAATGACCAAATATTAACAGCCAACAGCCACTTTTAATAATATGTCAACCAAGAACAGTGTAACAGGAAAAAATATATATTTGGCATCTGTGGAGCTGCCAGTCTTTCTGTGTTAGTTCCACGTATTAAAAAAGATCCTGAAGATTTTTGGCCACCATTTACTGAAGTTGCTGGTGTTGGCTGTACTGTGTACAACACCAAAAGATCACTGTGCACAAAAAACTTGCCTATTCAAGACTGGTCAATCCTTTAATAAAAAATAATTTTACACTACATAAATATTTAACAAATGTCAACTACTGCTAAATATTCTGATTGCTGTATTTTTACGCTGACTCCCTATGTGGTCTTAATCATTTCACAGTGCCTATGCCTATAGCTTGCTTTGTCGCCTTTTCTTGCGCTGCTGGTAAACACAAAGAACTAAGCTGCACCCAGCTATCTTAAACAGTTGATGAGGTTTTGCATTCTCATCATAATCACCAATCCAAACACAACAATCGTCTGGTCGACAAATGGTAAAAACGCATAATAAAATATGAACAAACAATTCAATCTGCTGGTCACATGGTGCGGAGGTTACGTACCCCACCATTACCCAATAAATTTTATGCATAGAGAACGGTTAAAAAAAGACGTCATGCATACATAATCGCCTTACACGTAAAATCCATAGCTTCAAATGCTAACAAAAAACACAACCCAGACTCATACAAACCTCAGAAGCTTCTTCGTCATCACTTCCAGACATATCCGGACCAAAATTGGACTGTGAAGTCGGTATCACTTGCGTTTTCTCCACAGTCTGCGACGATGGTGTCTGACTACCTTGCTCAATTTCAACGGTTCTTAAGTCACTTGTGTCTTGAGCTTTCTCTCGTACAGCATCTTGCATCATCGTGACATCAACAATGTTTTTGTGTTTGTCTCTTTTCAGGCGAACAGTTACAGCAGATGGCAAAATATCTTCTATTTTGTCATGCTAGTTGCCACCTTGACCGCCATTACAAATGTTCTCGTAATGTCCCGGATGACTAAGTCTGCGCAGGAGCAGACAATCATACGTAGCTTGATGTTTAAATTATGGACTGGCTAGGATTTGGGATTAAAATATAAACAGTATTAAAAGCTTCCCATTGAAAAGCGTCATTAATAACCACAATATGGCCCTATTTTTCTGCTTCTTAAAATGGAACCATTTTTAATCTTCAAAACGGGACAAAGTTTGCTTTTCTTCTTTTAATGGTTTATCCACCGGTCCGCATTTCACCTCACAACTTGGGTTGGTGTGTATTACACAGCCAACTCCACTCTTCGCAGCTACGCGAGCGCGAGTCAAAGGTCCACTATGGAGATCAAATCGCGGTTCATGCTAGTACTAGTTGTTATTACAGTATGACACTCCATTTACTAGGAAACTTCAGATCTTTTATAGCTAAAGAAGGTCGATATGTACTGTCACAGTACACCCATCCAGTATTACGATGCGCACTCAGACACGTGCAACCACGCACAAACGCAACGAAGCATAGATCTGCACATCAAAGGAGGAACGGAAAAGTATAAGTGGTATCTTACTGGTAGCAAGATTGATGGTTGTGGTGCTGCTGTTGATAATGATTATTATAGTCTTTTCAGATATCCAAGCGCGTTACAAGGATCACGTACATCGATCGTCTGCAAAACACACACCTACGCACCCACCCAGACGGATCACATATAGAAGTAAAATTAAGACGTACATTGATCGGCCACCACGAAAACCGTTAAAGACCTGCATGCATGCTTGCCAAAATAAAAACAAGATTCCTCAAAACTGTAGGCGCTTTTCTTCCATCCACTGATTTATTCGCCTCGTGCAGTCGCTGATTCATGAGAAGTCATGCCATAATACGTATACTTTTATTTTGAATAAGGTGTACCACCTGTGACTGTTGGCCGACAAAAAAAGGTGGCAATTACATTTATTTGGTGACGAATAAGAAAAGCTTATGTAACCAATTAATGAGAATTTTTTAAAGTGTATACATATATGGTATAAAAATTAAACGCCTTTGAGACGTAAGTTATATATTCGCAATTTATGTAACAATTTTAAATCGGTGATAACCTAAGAAAGATATATATTATAGCTATACGTCGCAGTCATGCAGAATTTGCCACTTGCAGGGTTGCCCAGCATTGCCTGCTGACAGCAGGAATGGCATCTTTATGTAAAAGTAAAGATAAACTATATATTATATAATTATATATTATAGTTATAATACAATTTGGACGCTGTTTGGCAGCTACAGATACGTGGCATCTCGATCGATCAATCAATATACTTGAATCTCCTGGGCCAAATACATATATATAGTTGTTGGTCTTGTAAACTTTCTGACAATTTGCCGACTGGACAAGTAAATCTTTTCCAAATTTTCAAGGTTAGGGAGTGTTTTCGGACAATTAGGTACGTGAAGTGCAGGTCACCTTCGTCACGCATGTGCCGATCTTATAAAACTGTTGAAAATAATGTGAGTACTGTAATTTATGCTCTTCGCAGAAACAGTTTCATCGTCATATCGTCGCCGTGCACAATAAACATTTTTATTAGAAACATAGCTCCTATATACCCTCCATCAATTAATACTAGATACAGGAGTAGCCAATATTATAAAATGGTCAAACATCGCGGGTGCGCTTGGTTATTTAAAGGGATAGTGCTTCCACCTGGCGGTGATTTCGCACTAGTGGTGGTGGTGGTGGTGGTGGTGTGGGGGGGGGGGTCCTATTACAAAGCTATGCACTGAAGGAACCACAGAAAGACATGCAATTTAATGTGGGGAGAGATGGCCGAATGGAGTTTGGGCAATGTGCAACTCCCAGAAATAATCCTTCGCCGCACCTGGATTGGAACCAGCAACCTTCCATCTGCTAATCCGTTTGTCTCCAAGCTAAGAGACATAGCTGGCCAGATATAGTATAGGCCTATATAGCGCTGCTCACTTACTTTACCTCGGGTTTTCGTCTCTTGTCACATACATGCAATTTGCATTCCCTCCTTAGCCAAGCTGTGGGTAAACATTGTTTCTCTGAAATGCTCCTACGACTGACCAAGAGAGCTCGCATCGCTTATAACGGAAATAAGTGCATCATTTCAGTGTGAACAGACAAATGTGGGCATGATATCTTACACGATATACCATACAGGATACATTGCGATACGAATTATATAACGCTCCTACGATTAAGTCACCCTGGAGATCCATCGGAATAACCAGAGAGCAGTGGTGTTGGTTTTTTTTTTTTAGGACACGTAAAGGACAACCTTCGCTGCAGCACCGGACGTACTTCATGGGATATATGGCATTTCCAGCATCTCTAGCACATACTTATCGATCTTGTAACACAAACTTGATTCACCCTACTGTTTCGAAATAATCCGGGAGGCTGGCTCTTTCTCTCTGCGTGCAGTAAGATTTAGGCGGAACACTGCAGATTGACACATTGTCGTTAATTCTTTGTCTGATGCAACCTTGATCGTTCCTTGTATCACTTTTCGAAGTAGCCCTCTTTCCTTCTGTGGCCTCGTTTGGCCTGCTGGCAGGGCCGTCGTGAAGCTCTCGGGAGCCTCGCAAAATGTAGTGATGGAGGGGAGGGGGGAGGGCCTTCTTAGAGATAAACTCAACTTTACGCAATTCTAGAAAATCTAGTTCTGTTGCCAGTCATCAGAAGATATTTGGAAAAATAAATGCAAACTATGATTTGCTGAAAAAATGCAGGTACATGCCAGTCAGATGAAAACCTTGAGAGATTTCTCTATGGAAAGTCATGAAAAGGTTATGGTCCGAGCAATGCGATAGCATGGCCTGTATTTAAAAGTGTCATTGAACTTCTCCGAGTATTCTCTTTACCCACTGTTTTTTCTTTGCTTTTCTGTGAGCCACTTTTATATTGTTTCATTATTACGAAACTTTGAACGCTTGAAGACCGTGGGACACAATGTGTTAAAAATGTCGGTAATAGGTGTTCACTGCAAAAAATTTCCGGAAGAATTAGAATATACCCGGATGATAACGAGTGGGTGGTGAGCATGAAGACTTCGCATTGTCTTCGAAGACTGTCGATCCTGTGCTGAGTAAGGAAGGCATCGCGAACAATTATAACAATATGCTTTTATCCTGACCCTACGTACTCTCCAGAAAGCCACCATCCCCAGAATTTCTGACCTGGTTCTACTTTCTCCTGGCTATCCTGTCTTTCCATTTACCATCTCTGGGACAAAGCCCTTGCGATCTCTTCTGTCATTTTCACACCCCGACCCTCTATCCCCTATCAGTTCTCGTTCTACAATCACTCTGGCTATGGCTTATTGGTCGCTTGACCGACTGCTAGCATCGGCTGGCTACCTTAAATCTTCACGGCTGTCAGTGGACTGGCGTCGACCGTCAAATTCCACTCGGCTGATCGGCACTGACCACGGACTGTAGGGTTCCACTATAATCCTTTGATGTTATCTTTTTGTAACGATTGGTTTTGGGTGTTTTTTTTTAAACATTTATAGACCTTATACTCTAGTGTACATACAGTGGCAACTGTAGCCTTGCATTCAGCTGATTATATGGGTTAGGGTCATTAACATAAGAGATGGGGGTGCAGCTATAGGGATGGGGTGGGAAGTTCGTGCAAGAGCTAATTTTCAGGGTCTCAGTGCGAAAATTTCGCTGTTCCGACGCTAGCTAGCCGTACACAGCTCCACTGAAAGTCGAATGAAAAAAAAAAAACCCTCCGACCATCTGCATGGAGCAAAGATGATTTTGTCCGATTTCGACGAAAGACCTTTGCCAACTCCCAAGACATAGACGTAGAGAAAAAAATCGATTTGTGTTCTTCCACAGAATATATATTTGATCGACGAAATTCGATCAGACACGTAATATACGCGGGGTTTACGCGGCTCAACTGACTCGGAAGAAAGCAGTCATAGAAGAAACTAGATAAAGTCCACCAGCCGTTTGAAGCAACAATTTTTTTAAATGTACACATAGTCTTTTCAGACGCAGATACTAGAAATATTAGCAGAGAAGAAAGCTTTCTGCGCTGAAATGAAGAAAAGTCTTAAATGCGGCTGGATTAGGGGCCTGGCTTTGCTTTCATCTAATTTAAGTTAGTCGAGCCGTATAAACCCCCGCGCGCATTACAGATTTCTTGGGGGGGGGGGGACGCGGATATCCGGCTTAGAACATGTGAATTCCTTGACTTTGGTCCGTAATCATGGGAAATCTGAAATCACTGTTGGAGGAAATCTGTACTAACTATGCATCTCGATCGAAATCGTTTTGTGTGGGGGGACTGCATTCATTTCTACAGAAACCTGCAATGGCAATTTTAAAAATGGCATTCACTCTCAGGAAATCTGTCTCCCAAGTGCCTAAAAAAACAAAGCAAATAAAAATCCCACTTTTCCATTTAAGACTTTGGCATCTGCGTAGGTTAAGTCTATCAAATACACTACAAACAGCAACTTGGGGAAACAGACAAACAGCTAACAATTCTCCCTACATATATTTTGATTTACTCAATCTAGCAAAGTGTATAAACGTTTTAATTACACTTTTTATCTTTGGTGCAGAAAAATGAAATGGGTTTTTTTGTCGTTCTTGTTTTATTTGGTAGGAGAGTGCTTATATACCCTGTGATGATCTCGCACTATGGGGTGGGCTGGGGTGGGGATAAGGAGAAGTAGAGTGGATTTGGAGGGAGGGGCTCTGTGGTGCTTTGTACCTCCGGTGGCTAACTGACTGTTCACTGCTTGCTGGTCTTTCTTCTGGCACTCTGCTGCTGGTAGTGGTTCGCCTCGTCCGCAGTAGGTTAATTCTGTTGTCTCTCTTGGTCAGTCCTACTGCCGCCCTATTCCTAAATTCTGTTTATCTCCACGTTTTGGTTTTCACTTTAGGTGCAGTTAGATATATTTCTTTAGTAAATTTAAAACAAGGGAACTGGACCAAGCTAGAACAGGACAAGGACGAAGACAATCTATACATGTTTCGGGGCACTATATACCCCTTCATCAGGATGACACAAAAACGACGAAAAAACGAAAAAGAAAACGACTTATCAGTAGATGTGGGCTGGATAGCAGGAAAAAATCTACTGCAGCTACTGCGGCTAAGTCTTTTTCTTTCTCGTTTTTTTTTCGTCGTTTTTGTGTCGCTTTTGTGTCGTTTTTGTGTCGTCCTGATGAAGGGGTAGTGCCCCGAAACAAGTAGATTGTCTTTGTCCTTGTTCTGTTCTAGCTTGGTCCAGTTCCCTTGTTTCAAATTTACTTTGGATTTTTCTCCAAGCGGCAGTCACTTGTTTTTCTTTTATATTTCTTTTGTTTTTATATGTTTGGATTTTAATGTTAATGCCCCAGTAAGCAGGTATTTAAAAATTTCCCAATAGCTTCTCGTTAGGGGTAAACCACTGTATACCCCCTGTTTGGATTTTGTATTATTTAGACATATCTACCAGCTGGGTGGCCAATTCCTCCATTGCCAGTTCCATTGTATAGTTCCACTGGGAAGATTTAGAGCAAGGTGTCAAAGCTGTACATGGGCTTTTTTTCAAAAAAAAAAAGAAAAAAAGAAAAGGTCTTCCATTCCCTAGGTTGCAGTTTAGCAAAATATATGTTGGTTGCTGAGTGTATCCCCACAGCTACTGCTCACTGGATCTTTGTGATGGTATTCGCCATTAAATCTCATTCTTGTTTCTCTTGGTAGCTCTGTTGGAAATAAATAATATAAGCCCGTTATTTGGTAATATCTTGCTGTTTATCTTAAGGATATTAGAGTGGTGGGGTTTGCTGTTATTTTCTAGTTTAGCCAGTTTTTCTGCTTTCTTATTTGCTATGTGGAAAAGCGCACAGTCGAGAAAGTTCATTTTAAGTTCTGTTAATGAAGCTTATGAAGGATAGGGTTTCATATACTATGTACATTCTATCTAATTAGTAGTTGCAAAAGTGTTTCACATGAAATAGCTCTACTGCAAAGCAAAAGTTAAAAAATACAATTTCCCATGCCGGGAATCGAACCCGGGCCGCCTGGGTGAAAGCCAGAAATCCTAGCCACTAGACCACATGGGATCTTATGGAAAAGCTGTCAAATATTCTATAGGTATGTCCCTTCTTTTAATCCTACAGGCCACCACGATGGTGGGCGAGTGTATTAGTGTAATAAAGTGACCTGCAAAACGATTCATCATTCTATATACTTACAACGGATTTTTTCACTCAGTGTCAATTTCTTTTTTTTTAAGCTAGCTTTTCAAAAAATCCAGAATAAAACATTTTCCACAAGGGAGTTAACTCGATAATTATTTATGACGGGTATAGTATACTGTTCCTTCTGAATCCGATTCGAAGTTCATGAGCTTGCCGAGAAATTTGTTTCGTGTACGTAACTGTATGATGCAAACGATGTATTCTCTCTCTCTCTCTCCTTCTCGCTGTGCCTGTGCTTGCTTCTTGTGAATATGATAGCATGGTACTTTTGAAATCAAATTTGAAATGTTATAATTGTAACAACTTTTTACTAATTACACAGTACACTGTAAGTCTGTAACTACTATTGTCTTTACTATTGTTACTTTTGTACTACTACTACTACTGTACTAGTCGTACTACGTAGGCTTTTTTTTTTAGTTTTAAAAATAATTATAACTAGTCTTTAGTCAGTAGTAGACTAAAGAAGACTAAACTGCACTGTGTTGGATAGTTCTTTGCGTAGATTTAGATAAAGCCATTGATTAAACTAAAGGAAATATCTTTTGGACAGAAAGTTACGCCACGAGCTGTGAAGACTTGTTATCCTTTTACTTCTTTCTTTCGATCTATATTTTGGCTCTATGCCGCCCTAGTGTAAGCATAGCTGTTTCTTCGTAGTAATCAAAGATCGGTGCCTGTGACTTTACTTACTGTCATTACTTTTGTTGAGATCCTTCATCCATAGACCAGTTTCTTTAATACGATACTTCTTTCAGAATGTCGATTTTAAAAAAAGAAAAGTTCGGTATGATTTTTTTATGTAAAAAAGTCATTGTGTCGAATGTTGTGAACAGATTGGGACTGTATGAAATAAAACAGTCATGGGGACAGAAGGTGACAACAGCGGCGAAGTTGACACTTTTCTCTTCACATCAGAATCTGTTGGCGAAGGGCATCCAGGTGAACTTCGTGATATCCCTGAGTGAAATCAAACTTCAGTGAATACTCACTAATAAGGCCTATGATTAAAACCGCAGGAACGTATTTAGTAACTTACATGTGACCCGTTTTTCATTGTTATCAATATATATTCTCATATTGTAGCTTTTGGGGGAGGGTTTACAGGGCTTCTACTTTATTCCTTCACTTCCTTTCGATGCCTTTTCTAATGGTGTAGTAGGTCTTATATCCTCTTTCAAAATTGACTTGTAACCCATAGTTCCTTGATATAGAACATTTTGGTTACAAATGCCAAAATTTTGTTTAGCATACACCCTACAAGATAAAGATGATTTTCAAAATATCACGTCCAGTCTCAAATGAGGTGCATATCAGGATTGTCTTGCTTGAGAACAATATACCGCTATGCTGGGACTGTTGTCATACTCCAGGCCATCAGTCTCACCTGGTCACATAATACTGACAGTGGGGCCACTAGTCCTAGGACTATTCCCTACGGTGCCAGGCATTTGGCAGGCCAGCTAACAGATTGCCAATTTTTAAGTTCAGCAGGAGCACGATTCACTGACCTCCCACCTTGGAAGTGGATGCCTTAACCTTATACCTCAACTGTGTCTCAAGCATCAACATTCTGATTTACACCTTATTTGGGAATGGACATAAAGCAATAAAAGTAAAAACCAAACAAAATAATCAGAATCTGTTTATCCAATGTTCACAAAGCTACATGTTGTAACATCATGTTAACTTGTCTGAGCAACACTGTCTTGATATGATGTACTTTGTTTGTGACTGAATCTTAAGCCAAAAAACCAAAAACGAAACTGTTCTGCGTGGGGCCTTTATAAATTGTGTGCATGTATGCTTGTGTTTTTAATCAATTTACAGACAAACTCTGTGATCAAGTAAGTGATGCAATCTTGGATGCTCACCTACGGCTGGATCCATTTTCTCATGTTTCCTGTCAGTCTGCTGCAAAGACTGGAATGATTCTTGTCTGTGGTGACATTATCTCAAAGGCTCATGTAAATTACCAGAAGATCATCAGAAGCACTGTCAAGCAAATTGGTTATGACCAGTCAGCTAAAGGTGAAAATTTTGTAGTCTCATTTTGTGTTGCTAATTGAGTGTGATCAGCATAAATCCAAAACAAAGCCTTTACTTTTGGAGGAAGAATTTGTTTGTGTTAGAATGGATGTCCCTAACCTTTTGTAAAATTTAATAGTGGTAAGACAGAATGTTGGTAAGATTTAAACCAGTTATCAAGAATTGCTGCAATGCTGCGACACGTAGTTAGTTGAGTAAGTCTATGGATTTCACTGCTGACAGTTATGTTAATAAGTCTACCTGGTTAGCTGTTTGCCAGGGATAATAAACATCTTATAATATGGCAATAAGGAAATGATTATCTTTGTGTATTTAGAAATTCTTTATTGCCTTACAGTTTTGATGAAAATATCAAAAGTGATTTTTGTAATAGAAGTGTGAATGTAGCCAAGCGGGTTTGGGGCGATGTTAGTGTACTTAAATTATACAAATACACTTTTTCTTGTCACAGTATTCTACCATGACCCAAAGCTCTAAATTCTCAAGTTAGCAATCCTTAACCGCACTTTCCAAACAATTTCTGTAAACAAACCCTGGTAAGGCCAACTCAGCACATGTGCGCACCCCATGCGTCACCCCATGTGATTCACTCACTGGCCAATTCAAGCTGACTTTCTCAAGCCTGAAAAAAGACCAGCGGGTGTCACGACGGGCCGTACCTTAACTTAATGGATTCGACCTCTCCAGAATTACAGAACAACTTTTATGGTGATCTCGTAAATTGTAAGATTAATTGAGCAATCGTCGCCAAAACCTTTACTGCCTCTGGTCAATGGTTTCTACACCAAAGGGGTGACGATGCTATGAAATAATGTGAATAACTAGAGAAATCTACCGAGGGAAAAGATTCTCACACTCTGACACGTTCGCTCAGTCTCACACAGGCAAAACACTTCTTGCTTAAGAGCCCCCACCCTCATAAAAGACACAACTGCAGTGAACCATTATTCAACATATATTTCATACACTGACTGACTCGACAACAAATATATATACAGGTTATTGACAGAGAATCACTGTGCTCGTATCTACGTCATACCACAAGGAATCAGACAAACAGAATAAACAAACTAAAGCCAGAGGGGGAATCAAACTGCAACACAGCCTATGATCCTGCTCTATACACCGATACAATAAGTGACCGACAACAGAGCTCCTACTCTCGTCACTACTGAAACAACTACTTCTGCGATACACAACTCTGTAACTGTTCAACGACCCAACAATGAAGCTGTGACACTGCTACGACTCAGCACTTCCCTCTCACTCCTCTTGGCGTTCGCCCGGCCACTGACCTATGACATCTCCTGTCTCCAGCAGGATAAAACCACCAACCCAAGTCCCAGATAGATATGGCAGAGCAGCCTTAATTCAGAAGGCACAACCAACAGTCACTTACTCGTCTATTCCGTAGACTTGTCAGAGAAATACAACCCAGTGTATTCAGCGTGAGTACTAGCTGCGGCTCTTCCGACGTCCTGGCTAAGATGGCGAGGGGCAGAGGTCCATGGATCTACACTTGTCCGCTTCTTTTGGTCCTGCCTATCTCTATACCTATTTCTATATCTCTATACGTCCATCTCTCTGTATGTCCTACTCTGTATATACTCCTCTCACTCACGCTTTCCCCAGCTTAAGTACTGGGGAGGAGGGTGGGCCTATGATAGGTCATGGTAAGTATTGCTAAAGTCAAATTTAGATAAGAAATTTGTATTTCCTTGTCACAATACTGTACCATAACCCAAAGTGCTGACTAGCACAAAATGGAGATGGGTAAAAAGTACAAAAAAGAACTTACCACGGTTGGGAGGCAGTGCTGGGTGACTACAGTAGCCCCCACCCCATAGCACCCATCCTCTCCAGAGGTGGAGAGGGCCCGGAAATAAAAATTGATAAATGGGTCTTCTGACCCCCCTTATGTCGCAGAGAAGATGCCCTCAGTGAAGTGGACTGTTTTACACAGCGAGAGAGGTGGCCTATGCCCTTACATGGAGTATTTGTAAGGTGCAGTTAGGGATCGCTAACTTGAGAATTTAGCACTTTGGGTCATGGTAGAATACTGTGACAAGAAAAAGTGTATTTGCTAAAGAAACTCAAATGTAGATAAGAAATTTGTATTTTTGACAAAATCTGTTTATTTTTCAGGATTTGATTACAAGACATGCAATGTAATACAAGCACTGGACCTTCATAATCCAGATGATGAGGATAATTTATATGAATCCCATGAAAACCATGAAAAACCTGCAAGGGATCTGGTAATTCTTTTTTCTTGTACCTCCTATACTTAGCTTGAACTAAGAAAAAAAAGTAAGAGTTGAGCTTTTAATTTCTTGTTTGACTTGCAGCCTTGAAGGAAGCATGATGAATGATATGAGTAAAAGAGAGAATGTAGCAGAGATAACAGACCTTGAACACACAACAAAATTCTGCCCTTGTTTGTATTATATTATAACCATGACATATACAAAGTGTCTTTGGGAGAGAGAAGAGTAAGGTGAGATGATACTATGGAGGATGCAATATTTGCTTGAATGACTGAAAGAATATGGAATTGTCTTTGGATTTGGACTCCATATCCATGTGGGTAGTTAATATTGCCTGTCCTTCACAAAGTTGTAATGTTTGCTTTTTATGGGTTCTATTCTGTCGTCAGGTGTCTGATGTTTGGCTATTATGACTTCCATTCTGTCTACCACAAGGGTCTGATGTTTGTCTCTTATGGTTTTTTATTCTGTCTTCTACAAGGGTCCAGTGTCTGTCTCATGGCTTTTTATTCTGTCCACCACAAGGGTCTGATGTTTGGCTATGCTACGGATGAGACAGAGGAGTGCATGCCTCTCACCATCATGCTATCTCACAAGCTAAATGCCAAAATTGCAGAACTACGTAGAAATGGAGAGCTGGCCTGGGCTCGACCGGACACCAAGACACAGGTCTAGGGCTGGATCTTCTCTTGATTTTGCTGTTAACTTTAGCATGGGTCTGATGTGGACATTGAAGTTTTGCTGGGAAAAAAGATAATGTACATTCCAATTTGTTAGCAAATTGTCTTCATTATACAACTAGCTCATTTACTAGATTTTGCAAATTCCTCAGATGGAAACAGTTATTTTTCTTACATTCTGCTTATATAATTGATTTAGCTAATTCCTGTAATCTAAATCCCAAGGCAGGCATTTGGTGGTGAAAGCAACTGCTGGAGTTTGTACACAACTAAACCCTATAGATTCAGGTTTTTCTTTTCTTAAACAAGGGTTGAACTGAGCTTCTGTGAGGATTTACTTTCTTTTGAGAACTTGGAGACAGGCAGGTCCTCTGAGAAAACAATAGGTTTGTTTTATTACTGATTGATCAGGTAACAGTAGAATACCGTGTGGACAAAGGAGCAACGGTCCCCATCCGTGTGCACACGGTGGTAATCTCTGCTCAGCATGATGAGACTGTCACACTAGATCAGCTGAGAAAGGATCTTATGGACCATGTCATTCGGCCAGTCATACCTCCTCAGTATCTGGACGAAAATACTGTCTACCATCTCCAGCCATCAGGGCGATTTATTATTGGTGGACCTCAGGTGTGAAGTCATTTCTTGTACTTTAGAGTGTTTCATTTTTCAGGAAAGAGTTGTATTTCAGCACATAATGAAGACATAGTTAAATGTTGTTTAGCCTATATTCATGTGCATTAAATACAGTGAAACCCACTTACGACGAGATCTGATATCATGAGACATAGGCTGTCATGAGACAGTTTTGACTTCCCAACCAACACTCTTCTATTCATAAATTTTAATTGCTTACATTTTTAATGAGAATGGATATAATGAGAAATTCGATATAACCAAAAATGCACCCAAACTAACCTGGTTAGCACGAGAACAAGCAAGATAAACAGAAATAAACTTCAGCCAGAGAAAAATCCAGTCACAGCACTCACGCCACACACTAATGCAACAGTACTAGGCCTACAGTAATGGAGATATTTGATTCTATTCTCTCTTCACCGATTTGTTCTTTCTCATGACCTCTTTATGTTTTGTGCATTGATTGGTTTATGCGATATGTTTTGATTTCTGACTCTTAGCTCATGGCTCAAATATTTGTTTCCGGTAAACATACTGAAAGTCACACATTGTTTTCATCATAGCTGCAGTATTTAAAAGGATTAAGATTTTGATTGCCATGATAAGAATCACACACTTGTTTCTCAGCAAACATTGTTTTCCTCTAACTTCACTTGCATTCTGGCACAGTCGATAGTGTCTATTGGGAATCAATAATAAACATGGCTTCGTTGTCTTATGTGAATACAAATGTATTTCGTGATGGTGCATACATATCAAGTGATACAGTTTTGGCATAATTCCTACTCTTTTCACAATTAATTCTCCACTACGGGAAATGTAAAAAGAACAGTTTGCATGGTGCAGTATCTACATACATGTAGGTAGGAAAAGTCTTTTTCAGTTTTTGTTGTTTTATTGTCAATAGATGAAAGGTGCTGTTTTTAGACTGCAGTCCCACATGCTTGCTGGAAACTTCCCCCCTCCCCCCACTTTTGGCTTCTAAGCTGGTGACTAGTGCAGTGCTGACAGAACGAATTTGGAAATCCCACATAACCAAAATGCTCTAAAACTAACCTGGTTAGCATGAAGGCAAGTGAGAGTAAACAAACGAAATTCTGTGTCTGCATGCTACAGTAATGGAGACACTTCTCTCTTGGTTCGCTCCCTATGACTTCAATTGATTGGCTCTCGTATGATTGGTTCATTTCCCATAAGCTTGTATGAATTTTAATCTTACTAGACGAGCAAAGAAAGGTCTGTAGAAGCTATGATCTTCTAGCAGGGCTTTCCAATATTTCAGAGATTGATGGGCAAGAACACCAGTGAGTTTGACTAATTTGGACTTTGACCAATTTACAAGCTTCCAAGTTGGTACTGTGAAATGCTTTTTGAGATCCCACTGCAACTTTGAAACTTGTAAATTGGCCCTTATTCTCTTAGCACAAGATGCAGTTACGAGGTCATTTCTCCTATCCCCAGCATCTCATGATAGGCAGGTTCCACCGTATACGCATGCATACGTATAGTGCAATGGATCATCTTGGTGTAGATTTTATAGCTTTCTTCATTATTCTGATGTTAAATTTAATTTTACAGGCTAGAACTGTATTTTGATGTCTCAGGGGGATGCGGGACTGACTGGCCGTAAGATAATAGTTGACACCTATGGGGGATGGGGAGCACATGGTGGTGGTGCACTCTCTGGAAAGGATCCAGCTCAGATAGACCGTTGTGCTTCATATGCTGCACGCTGGGTTGCAAAGTCTCTAGTAAATGCTGGCCTCTGTCGCAGAGTTCTTGTCCAGGTAATCTGTTTAAACTGATGTGATAATCAGGTGTGCATTTTGATTTTTGTTGAACTTGTTGAGACTTTGGCATTCATGACATTTAGGCTAGAAATTTGTGAAGTTTGCCTGGTTGATGAAATAGCTATTTTAGATCACTTAAAAAAGTTAAGCTGCAAGGAAGATGCATAGACATTTAGAAAAAAATGATGAACATGCATCCTCTTTTGTCCTTTGTTCGCCATCCTGCATTTTGAAGAAGTTCCAACAATCTTTGATGATTTTTCTGTCATTTTTTTAACACAGCTGGCATATTCAATGGGTGTGACAGAACCCTTGTCTGTGATGGTCTTCAGCTATGGCACAGCTAGAGTGTCTCAAGCTCGTCTTATGGAGATTATCAGCAAAAACTTTGACCTTCGACCTGGAAAGATTGTCAGGTAGACGTTTTTAACTGCAGTATACTGAGAGTGAGAAGCTTCAAGAACCTTTGAACCTCTCATTCTATACAGTTTGTGCTTGTTGCCCTGAAACACAAGTTTGATTGCAAAGTGCCTTTGACTAGAAAAAAATGGGCTGGTGAGGGTTATGTGCTACAGGTAAATCTAGATCTACTGGTTACTGTCATTTGTTGCTTAAAAATCATGAAAGATTTATCCTTTGAGAATTTTTTCCTCTTTGATTTAGTGATTTGCAGTTGAGAAGTCCAATTTACCAGAAGACTGCAGTGTATGGACACTTTGGACGTCCTGAGTTCCCATGGGAAGTACCCAAGCAACTGATCTTGTAAGACAAACGGAAGTGGTCTCATCCCCTTACCTTTCCAAAATCCATGCCATCTGTTTTGAATGGATAGGGTTTTACAACACTTATCAAGGTTAATGCTGTAAAATGTGCTTTTATGGATTGCAGGTTTGAGACACTTCAACAGATTTTTTTTCCAAATCTTCATCGATGACATAGTTTAAAAGGTTTGTGTATGTTGGTCAACACCTCAGCCCACGAGGGCGTGTTGCTGCTCTGTTAATAAACTGAACAGTGTGAAAATAGTAGCATAAGTTGCCGCTTGGTGGTATTCAGAGTTAGACTATACTAAGGATCTTGCATTCAAGATCGTTAAATGATAAGTTTTCTTAGTGGCCCTATTTTCATCATTTGGAAAAACGAGGCAAGCAGCAAAATGTAAACATTTATAAAATCCAAACATACAGATATTCAAATCAGTCTATAAATGTGGCGGGAGATAAAAATACTCAGTCATGCAGCCTGTCCCTGTTCCAACTTGTACCATGGCTGTCACAAAGTGGTTCATGGTTTACAAAGTGGAAGATGCTCCTGGTGCTTTGATGGTGTTCATGTGAGGGCTTTGTCTGAGTGACACAATGGACATTACAATAGCGTATTGTTTTGAGAACTTGTTATAAAATGTCACTGCCTTGTCAGTTGTAAACACTGGAGGGTTGTTGTGGTCCCAGATGTAAGACTAAGAGCAGGCTGTATTCAACTTTGTTTAGCCTTTTTCATCATGTGCCATGAGCTTTTTGTTTTCATTCCTTTTATAAATTTCATCAATTGACATATTAAGAATACTTGTTTTCTTCCATAGTAAAATCGCTGTGTTATGTATACATGTACAAGTACAAGAACGTACTTGTTACCAATGTGCTGATCAACTATCCAGTATTCTGATTAGCACTTTTTGTACGAAACAGTGACATGATCTGAGCTATATTCTGCTATTTCCTCACCATTTATCATTCAGGTTTACATATTTATTAATTTTTCCCTCACAAATTTTTGCTTTTCTGATTGTAACATATCAAAAATAAAAACAGTCATTTTAATTGTGCTGCTAGTTTGTCCATAAGATGTTTGTACTTGAGGGAGAATACCAATAATTTGTTTTAATACAAGTATAATAAAAATAAGGTAATTTATTGTAATTTCATTTCTTTATTGATTTGTGTAATGTTGATTATCAGCTCAGAGCTTTTAAAAATGTTGGTGTTTTTGTACGTATATGCACACATGATCTTTGTTTTACATGTCCATACTTTATGTCGACACTTTTGGGTAATTAAGAGAGATCAGTTTTGTGTGCCGTTACATTCTATGTTGCCAGAGAACAAGTCGTTCATTTTTTCCGCCTGAGAGTTTGAGAAACTGGAAGTAAACAGATTTTACTATTTAGAATCTCTGGTATTTATGTTACCTTTTAGGTATCTCTTACGCCTCTTTATATGTTCAAAACTGATATTTACAATTTCAGATCCCATGTCTAATTAAAGTATTTTTATTTCCATGCCGAATTTTTGTTTGCAAGATGTTTGTTTTTCTTGTGTAAGAGGGCTTAACACCGCCAGTTGCCCAGCTGCCCAGGGCAACAAAAACCCTTCGTCAGGCAAGTAAACATTTTTCCTATTGGTGCCTATTGGTGGCACACATTAAGTTAGCACACACAGCAATACTCGCATTTTATATCGGACAATGCCTTGGAGCTGTTTTCACAGCCTTTGGTTAATCCTAAACCGATAAGGATCATGTAATAATAATAAATGTAGAATTTTAATGCGTGAAAACACATTTCATGCACACTTCGTGCAGGCCTTAGTACACGGATACTCTAATGAGAACAACGAACACACACACACATACACCCACACAGAGGGAGAGATGAACGCAATACAGACCAACAGGTTAGCATACAGATCATCCGTCATTCACAGGTGGGTAGAAAAGTATCGTAGAGGATGAACAGAGAAAGTTGCAAGTTAATGGAGACAGGCAGTCACGACGTCAGTCAAGGTACTTGCGGAAAAGAGAATTTTTAAGTTTCGTTTGAAAGTCTATACTGATGGGGAGTGGGGAAGTGAGTTCCATTGGGTGGATGCCGAGAAGGTGAACATGCGCTGTCCGTATGTTTTTGTCCTGATGCGGGGTACTGAGAATGCGATCGTCGGAAGAGGTGCGGAGCTGTCTCGCTGGAGTGTAGATTGTAAGAAGTTCTGAAAAGTAGCTGGGGCATGCACCAGTGAAAAAATTAAAACAGAGAGTAGACAACTTGTACTCGATGCGAGCCCGAATGGGGAGCCAGTGCGGAGGAGAGGTGTGGCGTGGTCTATTTTGCGTGCTTTCAGGACAAGGCGAGCGGCCGAGTTTTGAAGTTTCTGTAGCAGATATAGAGGGCAGCCGGCCAGCAAGGCCCTTAACATTTGCGGTCGGGCGCCTATATAGCCCTGAGCGCGGACTTGCCAGAAAAACGCGAATGGGCTTCCTACCCGTTCTAGGTGGAAGGCTGTAGCCCGGAGTGTTATTCACCCCCACCTCGCAGCCGACCCCCTCTCAGGGTGACGGGTCAACCGAGGGACGGGGTGCGGGTTCCCCTCGCTCTCAGCCGGCTACCTTCCCCGCTCCACCGCGCGGTCTCTCCTGGCTGTTTTGGCGAGCCAATTGGGTCGGCCGTAACAATTTGCTCTATCTCCTGATTGGGTAGGCAACTAGACGCCGGAAAAATCACAACATTGGATATGTGTTTGTCCAGTGTCATGTTAGAGGTAATAATAACACCGAGGTTTCTTGCTGAGTCGGCGAAAGGGATGTCGACATGACCGACTTGAACTGCTGTGGGATATTCTATCATTCCAATTCTTTTACTGAAGAGGAGAGCCTCTGTTTTTTCTTCGTTCAACTTAAGTCTGTTGTGGACCATCCATACTTTGACACCGGATATGCAAGTCTGCATGGTCATGATGCTGGCATGTACATCAGCTGGAGGACAAGAACTGTATAATTGGGTGTCGTCTGCATAGGACTGGGTGTAGACCGTGTGAGAGTGAATAAGTGATGAAAGTGGTTTGATGTATAAGATGAAAAGGATAGCGCGGACTCCGAGAGACAATGCAGATAGGGGTGACAATTAATTGGTTAGCGACAAGTACAGACCGAGTTCTACCTGAGAGGTAAGCCTGGAAGCAAGCGCCGACCCACAGATGCCGTATACATCATGGAGACGATTGAGGAGGATGGTATGGTCAATCGTATCAAACGCTGCAGAAAGATCAAAGTGGGTCAGAAAAGACACTTCGCCACCATCCAAAGCAGATAAAACGCGCGTTGCCGACCTAAAACCATGACTTTTCGTGGCTGTTCGGTATTTCGTATACACGGCAGACTAGCAGACGATAATAGTACTGACACAAGTCTTCTATTTAGACCTAAAACCATGACTTTTCGTGGGTATTCGACATATATATTCGTGGCTGTTCGCTATTTCGTATACACCGCAGACGAGTAGACGATAACAGTACTGACACAAAATGTACGTACTCAAGTGTCGATTTATGGAATTTTATGCATCAAATAATTCAGAAAGTGCATTCTGATGCTTGATATACCTTTAAAACCTTTTATTTAGACCTAAAACCATGACTTTTCGTGGCTATTGGTGGCTGTTCGGTATTTCCAAAATCCTTATCTCTGGTATTTCGTATACGCGGCAGACGAGCAGACGATAACAATACTGACACAAAATGTACGTACTCAGGTGTCGATTGTTGGGATTTTATGCAACAGATAATTCAGAAAGTGCATTCTGATGTTTAATATACCTTTAAAACCTTTTATTTAGACCTAAAACAATGACGTTTCGTGGCTGCTCGGGGTTTCGTATGACCGCATGTTGGCTCGAAAAACTTCCGCCTCGTGCGCGAGACTCTTGGATGTTTCTTACAGATAATCGCTCGCTAGAGATCTCGCAGGCGAAATCTTGCAACGGTCTCGCCCTTCGGCAACGCGCGTAAAATATCGTTGACAACTCTAGTAAGAGCTGTTTCCGTGCTGTGGAATGGCCGATATGCTGACTGGGAGTGAGAGATAAGGTCGTTTGAGTTGAGGTAGGCGAGTTGATTCAGAACGAGGCTTTCAACCACTTTTGTGCGTTGGAAACTGAGCGGTAGTTCTTGAGGCTGTAGTGTTTCAGTGTGTCAATCTAATTTCTGCTCTCATCTGGCGTTTCCTGGTAGCAACCCACTCTCACCTCAGGGCTTAACACAGGGTCAATATTTTCACTTGCCCTGTCGGGCATATGCTAAAAAATTGTACGTGCCCGACTCCACACCTTACCTCCCCCCCCCCACAAAAAACCTCACCACCAAATGTGTGTGTATATAAATATTTAAAATTCCAAAGACACCATCATGCATCAGACTGACAGCTGCAGTAAGATGGCCAGTGCAAAAATGGTTTAATGTTCAGGGTAAAGGTGAAATCGAGTGTGAGTTATGCCATCCTGCAATAGCCATCAGTTCTCTAGTTGCAAATATTGCATGCATGGCTGTGTTGTCTCAGTTTGTGTGTGTGTGTGTGTGTGTGGAGGGGGGGGGGGGTAGGGTCAGCCAAGTGAAGTGTAGATTTGGGCAAGTAGATTGGATTTTTGAACACTGCCAACATGGCAAGTCAAAATTGGGACCCTGTGTTTAGCCCTGTGTATGCAACCAACAGTTGAAGATTTTAAATGTTGCAGTTTTAACGTGTGCACATGTAAAAGGATTTTGACCCAGTTAAGAAGCCAGATTAAAGGAACTCGTTTAATATTACAAACATACTAAACTGTGATATCTTGCTTTAGCCAGTAGTGGCATCACACCTTGTCTCTCGTAAATCAATTTCAAATTAAAACTCATATGAGCAGTCGCTCATACAGAAACACTCGAAAGCTGTCCAGCTCTAAAAATCCCCAAAATGTCTGAGCCATTCTTTTGTTTGGAAGTCCCAGTCATCTACATATGATGTAGGCTTTTATTGTCTCATACTTAGTGAAGCAACAAATACATCTGCAATGAGCTGAAGGTTTTTCCATAGAGTACCAAAGATATTTGGACTCACAGTAATAATGTCAGAAACCCTACCCATATGCCAGTTATGGGACAGACAGACCTCATGGGTACATTGGTACCATTTACAATATGCAGTAAGATTCGAATGGAGCTCAAATTTTCAAGTTTAAAACAAATGAGTACTGTGGTGAAAGAGACTGATTGCATCATCTTAACTGATGCAAAAGTAAGAAATAAGTGTAGGGCATGGCTGGATGAGACTGATACATGTCATGAAAAAGTTCGACATCGGTGCCATTTCTGATAAAATAGACACAACACAGCAGAATAAAATTTGTGCTTCACTACTGGTTTGTGCCCCACAACACTCAGTATAGCTTCTTGGACTCTGAGGCTGCTTCAAAGATACACTGGATGTTGCTTAGGTTACTGCATTCTCAAAACAAGCATATTTCAAACTTCCTAGCTGTTTATTCCATGAGATGAATTTTCAGACAGCTGCCCTTGTTAGGCAACTATAAACCATTAATAGTGTATTGTTTTTAGCATACTTATTGACCAAACAAAACATGACGAACAACCAAGTTAAAGACATTTTCTCATATTTAATGCACACCAGAGCATGCGCGCACACACACACACACAAATCAATGTATATACAGTGTAGAAAGCACACATTACACACCTAAGTTGCTCATTCTGTCAGTATTACTGATGCTTTCTCTCATACAGAGCTGCACACCTGTACACTCCGACTGGTTACATTCTTTTCTTTCTCAGACAGTAATCCATCACAGAATCTCACACTGTTTTTCATAATGTTTTGGGTGATTTATAATTCAGGACGTGTAGTCACCTGCACTGATTTTATAAGCCAGATCATTGCGCCTCACATCTCTCAAAGCACTGATTATGGCCTCTTGAGAAAAAACAGCATTTGGTTGTCCTTGCCACTCCTTGAATGCTGCATGAATTTGTTCACGAACGTTCCGAGGATTAGCTTCAATGCACATGTCAAGTACTGCCTCCTGAACTCCCAAAGCCCTCATGAAAAACTTCCAGTCTCGTCCAAGATTATTAACTAAAAATGCAATTTCGTTCTTGAGATCTGGAAGCAGAAGCATATCACGTGTATGTAATCTCTCTGCCCATTTAGCTAAAAGTAAAACTGCTACCTTAAGACTAGACGTAGTCCATCTCAGTTTATCACGCAGTTAAGTCTCCTCAGTTTTTAAATTTAAATCACTGCACTTAACTCACATCTAGACTTACGGAGCCAACGAATTTTTATATTATCTGACAGCAGTGAAAAGGGTTGCACCCCTAAATACAATAAAGTGAATAAACCAAGTAGCAAAAGTAGCTTGCATTTTTCTTACCGATCCCTACTTGTGGCGGTTGCTACAACTAAGGCATAAGCCCGTTTAGCTTTCAACAATTTACCTTCTCCACGTTGATTCTTCACACCTCCGTTTTCACGATTATGGTTTGGATACTCGCTTAAAACGTCTAGTACATCCATTCTGCCATCGGTGCAATGCGTCAACATTTCCTTTAAAAAACTCAGCTCCTTCCGACTTAACAGCTTTCGTTCTTCAAGCTTCTCGCACAGCGCAACGAACGATCTGATCTGATCACGATTTCTCGCTCCAATGGTATCTTTACAATACATCTTCATTTTTTCGAGTTCTTGTGGAGTGATTTTTGAATCCAGTTTCACCAACATTTGTCGAAACGCAAGTGCTTCTCTGCCAATGACTTCGTCCGCCATTTCAGGGAATTCCCTAGTTTGGGTTTGCCTAACGTGAGAGTAGATTCCCTTGCACTCCTAATCGAGCACATTGGTGGGCGTTATTGTGCAGCAATCCTTGGAGAAATAATGTCTCGAACACTTTGTTTCATTCTGGTTTTAAGTGGTTTGTTTTCCTTTTTCTCATGCGATAAAACTTCGGTATTCGATAGCATAAAACTTCCAGATATAGCCACTGAAGAACGCCCATTCCGCATGCTGAAAGTCAACCTGCTATGGGAGAAGGCTAAGAAGGTAAAGCAACGCAACTCTCTTTCCCAGTTCCCGGGGATCAGCTGCATGGTCTGATCAACAGTTTTGAACAGGTCAAAATGTTCGTCGCAGAAATATTTATGCCTTTTGTGAAAACAGCAATAATTATTTGTCAGAAAGATAATGCGCCTTTATCAGCTAACCTTCACATTTTTTAATGTCATATTCATGATATTGATTATATTCATAATTCTTATCACATGACAAAGAAACCTGAAGTTAATAAAGTTTGTGTTGCCTGCAGCATCTTTCAGGGTCAAGACTGGCAGACTTGTATGTGGATCTGAAGGTGCAGGACAAGCATGAAGCAGCCTTAAAGAAGCTACGAGTTGATGGCATGGACAAGGATGGACTTAAAGAAGCTCAGGTTAACGCTGCATTCCGAGGTGATTAATCAGTTGTGATTTTATAGGCTGGTACATTTTACTACCATTTGTAGAAACTGCGGACCCACATTTATTTTCAAGAACTAGATTTTTAGGAGTGATTAGACTATAGTGTAATCTGTCAGAGGGAATCCAGAAAAGGCAAACTATTAAAATGCAACACCCCTCCATCCCTTCCTTCCTCCTAAAAACCACGCATATGTAATGTTCTTTTTATTTAACATAAAGTCAGCAATGAAGCTGTCACATGTTAGGGGTAGAGGAGAGAGGGGCTTATGGAGATTAGGGGAAAGATGAATGGGAAGGAGGCCAAAATACCCAGAGAAAACCCTGAATGGCAAACCCTGTTTTATGCATAGCAAGTATATCCACTGGATACAGGATTTGAGTCTACAAGCCTCTGTATTAGAGGCATGCATGGATTATCACTATGCTGTGGGCCAGCTGTATAACTGTGTAAAAAGACACATACCATACAAAATCTACACAAAATGTAAAAATCAGAGCACATTATGTTTACGTTTTTGGGTGTGTATTTTGGACACATATTTATGTACATGGATGTGTATATTATATTCATCCAGATGTTATTGAAAAACATGGACTTGAAGACTATTTTAAAGGGAATGAATTGACCAATGATATCACACCTGAGCAGGAAAAGAAAATGACTCACTTCTCAGATAAGAAACTTCAAGCAATGTGGAAGAGAGCAGAGCAAGCTGGATTCACAGGTTTGCTGCTACTACACTTGTATACCCGTTATATCAAATGCCCTTTTGTTTATTATGATCCTCAATGTTTCATATGACTGTACATTGTATGCATGTGGATTATGTATGCATGTGAATTATTTGTAACATAATAATTGTTATAATTTGCATTTAAATAAGTGGAAATTTTATTATTTTCACTGAAAGGGTCATTATCATTAGGTTTGTTTCGTTTTTCTGGGTGAAGATGCTCAGGGTGCATTGGCTAGAAAAATATGTCAGAATGAACCATCCTAGTGTGCAGATCTTGTACAAGAATCTCATGAGCACTGATTGGTTCAAATAATGTCATGCCATTATTTCTGCCAGTAGAGTTTCATTTAGGGTGGCAGTAAATCATTGCAATAAGCTAATGCCAGTACACATTGAGTGATGAAGATTTCTAAGACCATGTTTTATAAGTTATGCCTGGTGATTTTGCAACTGTTCAATCGAAAAGATGCTTCATTTACCTTTGAATTCTACTTTATGAGAAAAATATTATTTCATTGTCAAGTTTTACTATTAAGCTCAGCCTGATACACAAATAATTTTTAGAATGTTTATGTAAGCATCAGTGTCATCTGATTCTGTTTTAAAAAAAAATGTTAGTAATTTTTTTGGTTTGTCACAGAAAGACATCTTGAAAAACTTCGGGAAGAGTTTTGGCACCAGCAGTTAAAAATTGATGAATTAAACTTCTTGAGAAATGAGCTAGGTGTTGAAGGTAAGAATTTGAAATCTGTGTGCATAGAAGTATTTGTGTGACAAATCTGTGTCTGTGCAGGTATTTATGTGACAAAACTACAAATGTCTAAGCATGTATGGGCACTGAGCATGTACTGTACTGAGTCTTCAGCAGCATCTGTTAACTAGACCAGAGAGAGCATCTCGTATTTTAGATACAACTGGACTGTACTACCTGTTGTCCATTGGTCTCCGTCGGTTGTTTATTGTCTCTTATCTGCTTTCCGCCCATCTACCGTTCCCTGCACCTCTTACTTCGCCTCCCATTTGTTTCCCCCCCTTTTTAGATACTTTTCCGTTATGGCGACCTCTAACCCCCTCACCGGGCCGTTTCTTTGCCAGTCTCATTGCCTCTCTCTTCTTCCTACACCTGTCTCCTCTACTCTTCTCCCTTGCTATCACCTATACTAGAACCACCGTCAAACTGACCCGTCAAACTGCTAGCCATCTCACTTTTCTCAAAACCTGTCTCCGCTTAAAAGTTACTCCGAAAGGCTTTCTCCTACACCACTCCCCATCTGACCCCACTAACCCCTCCATCTTGCGCAGAACTAACCGCATCCTTCTCTCTACCAGCCGTAAACTCATCCGCTCCCAAATCTCTTACTTAGACACTAAACTCACTTCACTTTGCACTGCTCGCTCCACCTATAAAAAACAACTTCTTTCTCTCTTCCCTCCTGCCTCCTTTACCTTGGTTACCTCTTTAGTCCATAGAGGGGGTGGTGGGGACCGAAAGCAGCGAGGCCACGGGGAGCGGGGGTTGGAGGGGGGGATTTTTTCTTGACCTGCAAAGATCCTGTGTGAGTGTGGAGAGCTTGTGATTTTTCGTGTAAAGGCATTCGCGGTAGATCAGTTGATAATGTGTATGGACTAAAGAGGTAACCAAGGTAAAGGAGGCAGGAGGTAAGAGAGAAAGAAGTCTTTTTTTCATAATATGGTAATGTTTGGATGTGATGGTGTATTTTCTTATCATATTTGCAGTATGTTTTGATTTTTTGGGTAACATTTTCTCTTCTGTCTTTGATCAGGGATGTTTGATTTAATACCAGAAATATTATGATTAAGATGTTGCAGAAAATGAAATCCCTGGCAGTGAAAAAATTGGCGTGACTCTGGAGAAGAGAAAAGCTCTTGGTCATGACAAGAAAATAAAAAACAAGGACATTAAGAATGGATACTATAGATTAGAGGGAATGTTCTCAGAGGTAAGGACTTTAAACTGTTGAGTACATTTTTCCTTAACTTTGCCAGAACCTCTGCCACTAAATCCTCCATGTTGTTGTTGCCATTGCCGTTGGTTTGATTGTCAGACAGGGCAGAGTAGCACAGCAGATTTTATTCCGTTTCTAAGTGGGCAGCAGTTGTTTTATTGAAAAACTCGATAAGTGAACCTTTGTGAAAGTGAGTGCTAGAAACTTTCACTATTCCAGTTGACAACTTATTTCACTAGAACATAGAGGACTATTTCATATATTAGAATCAGTTGGTCATTGCCAGCACACAGTGACTAAAAGTAAAACATTGGTATCTAAAGGACATTGGTATGCACTGTATCACAGCAAGCACGCCATCCATTGCTGCTGTTCCATCCACTTATCAAAAGCATAATACTAAATGTATTTTATATAATCATGAGTTTAGTATCACACCATTTAATAACCGGGCATACAAGACATTTAAACAGTGCACCACTACACCGGTTTGTACAGGACCTGGTGATTTACTGACCTGAAGAATAACACATCTGTTGTCACCCTGACTGACAACAGGATAATATAACTGGCTCATTACACGAAAGTAACTCTAAATGCTGACAGGAAAGAAAGGCTAAGGCAGTACTTCCCATGAACAAACCCTAGAGATAAACTGTTGAAAGTTAAATCAGTTGCTCTAAATTACTTAAAACCTAAAAAAAGAAATGTGGTATATGAACAAAAGTAATGTGGATGCGATACCTTAACCAAGGAGAAAGGTTTCAATAAAATCCTCACTTGAACAGCAAAGCTTTCTGGTTAGCAGCACGACTGTTTAGATACTGATTTAGCAAATCCCTAAGTTTAAATAAGGGGCATTTGCTTGTAGAAGGTTCGGCTAAGTGCTAAATTTTATGTGGGGTACAATTGTATACTTGGTTTGTGTCTGGTTTCTTGTCACTTGACACATCACTGAAAACATGCATATGGGGATGGGTTAATCATGAAAGTCTTTTGGAGTGAAACCTAGGATGGGGGTCTTACACATTTTTTATATGTCAGTACTAGAGAACCACTTGACTGCTTTGAAAATTTGTGGGATGAAATTGTGTAATACTTCCTATGGTTTTGAGTACTTTTAATAGTTTGCCCACATTTGGCATCCTGACCAAAAATTGTTCTCATCTGTCCTAACTACTGGCTCGGAGGATAGCAGGAGATGGATGTATTCAAGGAAACTTCCTTTTCTGACACTCCTATGATTAATAGACTCACTGTCTGGTCCTCTCAATGTTAGATACCTCTGTTAGCCTGAATGGCTTACATGATGCTTTTGAGAAATCTGTGTGTGTGCAAATAGAAATTTCAGTTGCTGATGTTGCCTCTGAATATTATATTTTTCCCAGCTTATTGTCGAATATCTGATTTTGTATGCAAGCAGTTTGAGAAGGAGGAACCAGACTTCAAGGACAATCGAGTTTATCAGCTGTGGGCCATGGCCAAGAAAACTAACTGGTCAGAAGAGGAACTGAACTCTTTTAAGGTACACTGGCTGGGGATAATACTAAATACATGTATGGTTTAGTGGCGGGATGGCAGTTGTGAAGATAGTGGAAAGTGAGAATGTAGTCAGTAGAAAATAGAACATGAAGAAATTAAGTAACTTCACCTGGCCCTAATCCTCTGTCCCGTCCCCCCCCCCCCAGAAAAAAAGGTGGAGCGCACTTTTAAACATGCCCTCCCCTCACCCACCATCCTTTATGCTATTACTTGCTTTTGCTTCAGAAGTAATTGGGTGCTTGTTCATACAGCTTGTACTCACACTGACAAGCACATGCATTTTCTAGTATCTGTGCATGTCCACTTGAAAAGGTTTAGAAAATGGAACAAAGCGACGTATTCCAAAGAGAAGCTACTTGCGTGGTCTACTTTGCAAATGATGAGAAAATAATTATTATCAGTGAATGCAGAGGGTGGTTACTCAGCGTTGCTGGTGGCAAGTGAATAAGGGAAGGTCATGGCAGATGGTACTGCAAATTCTGATTGCTGTGTGATTAAAAGTAAATGGAACTGTAGATTAGCAAGCATTGATAAGAAGCTTATTTGTTTAGTTTCCTTTTAGGCTTGTCTTCTGATCAGTATTGTTTGTCTCCAGCCCTGACTTACATGCATATACATGCTTAACATGACACTTACTGCAGGAGGAGCTGAAACATTTTGAGAACAGGCTGTACAAACAGGAGTTTTTTGAGGAGCAGTTGCGCAACTCTGCAGATGCCCTTAGGAATGACCTGGATGATGGGGAGTACCCAGAGAAACATTTGCAGCTAGAACAGAAAACACGTGACTTAGGAATGAAGGTACATTCCAGTCTTGCCCCACTTTGACATCATGTAGGCACACACTACACAAATATGATAGTGTTGTTCAAAGTATGCAGTAAATAACATAAGAATTTCTATGTTGAAGACTTTCAAGAACCCAAGAGAATACTTTCTCACATTCTTCTCTAGGTGGACTTAATAGTGTCTGCATGTTATTCAACAATGCAAAGGCTGCTAAATGATCATGTGAAGATTCCTTCCACTTATTTTTTTGCTGCAAACTCTGATAAATTATCTGTAATGCACTACTGTTGTGAGAACCCAGCATGGTCTAGTGGTAGAATTCTTGCTTTTGTTTGTGAGGGTCCATGGTTCAAATTGGGAGTTATTGTTGCTGTTGTTGTTGTTGTCTTTTTTTCTTCATCTTCTTAATCCTTATCCAGTTTAGGGGATAGGTTTGGGGTTTATGTTTGGATTAGGTTTTGGGTTCTAGGTGGTTATAGTGGGAGTGGGAGGGTAGGGAAGGGTTTAGGGTTAGGTTTAGAGTTAAGATTTTGAAATAGTGTTAGAGGTAGGTAGGGGTTAGGGTAAGAATTAGGTGCAATTTGTCAGCTTCTCCACAAAGTGATTGGAAATGGGGGGGGGGGGGGATTTGGACAGCTTGTGAAATTCAGCCTTCACCTTTTGTGCATGGGCCAATATCACAGAGATCACAGCCTCTCTAAACAGGCATGCTAAACCATGATTGAAAATAACGTTGATTTATGATAAAACCAAACAGTTACGCATTTGTGAAGTGTATATTTCCTACAGCAACATTTCTGACTTTTTTCTGCCTCAGATGTGGGAAGGGAGGAAATGTGGACTGGGGGTGTTTTTTTGTTGTTGTTTCTGTTTCTGTTGCTTTTGTTTTGTTTTTTTATGGAGTGTGGTACTTGAGCCCCTAGAGTATCACACACCCGATGGTTACGCAGACGAAAGAACTTGAAAGCCATACAATAACTTTACCTTTTATTCTGTTTTCAGGTGAAGAAACTTCACAGTGATCTAAAGACAAGAGTGGACAAAGCATTTGCAAAACACATAGAACTTTAACAGAGTCTTATTTATGGTTATTTATGGTTGGCTAACAGTTTGGTCTATGAGAAGACAGCAATGTTGGTTTTTATGGTTTGCTGACATCTTTGTCAGTGACATTTTGTTTTATACATACCAACAGTCCAAAATTTAGCAAACATGGCTGCATGGTTAATAATAAATGGATATGTTTACCTGATCACAAACACCTCTAAGAGCTTAACACTCAGAACATGTATGTGCAATCTCCAGCAGATGATACAATAATTACACTTAAGGACTAGAGATTTAGTAGGAAAGAGGAGGCATATTGGTTTTTAGGTGAAATGTGTAGGATGTAGTCCGGATGATTTATACTAAATGGGATAGTAACCACATGATTGGTCCTGGAGGGGGTGAAAATCATTCCCCATAAAACCTTCCAGATATGTAGGATTGTGAAGATGGGATTGTTATCTGCAGAATGAAAACTGAAAGAAATGAATTTTTACCTAAAGGTGAGATGAATCAGATAGAAGACAGAGGTGAGTTCAAGACCACTTTGAAGTAGTCATCTTTGTTTGCCCAACAGGCAGTAGGCAGCCAGTGCAGTTGTTAACATGACCTACAGTACACCTGTCGGAGTGTTTGGCAAGGTGGACTTTAACATGCAGCTACTTTACCAAGCTTTTATCTTCATTAACTATTAAAATTATTGATGGGCTAACCTTTTTTTCAAAGAAAGATATCCCACTGCTTTTAAGCAGTCCAAGGTGCTTTTTGGGAGTGCAAAGCTAAATCCTGTGTGTGGAATTCATGTAAACTGCACTTGTTTCAAGGAGTGAGATTTGTATCTACATGCTCATTAAATGCTTTTTCATGTGTAGGGTTTAATTTTTTAAAAAGAAGAACGTAGGTATGCTGCAGATGTGCATGTGGTTTGCATCTGAACAGTCACATAAATGCCCTCCAACCCAAAGGCTCGTAGCCCATTGCAGAATGTGGTCCTAGTCCTGTTGCAGTGGGTTTTTTTTAGCTATACAGAATGAATATAACCAAAATGAGGGCTGCCCATAACTTTGGTATCTTAGGCAGTGGGACAAGCCTGTGCAAACTCTTGATAATGTTTTATTTAAATAATGTGTGGTGTGACATAAATCTGAGTGCTTTTTAGTGTGGATTCGATTCAGAATGTATGGATAATTTTAAGTACTTTTTTCTACTAATTTACAAAAAATTCAGTTTGGTTGCTTAATTGTTGGTAACATTAGCACCAACCTTAAGGGTTATTTTAACTGAAATTAAAGTTAATAACAACATAAACATGATGCCTTGGCATCATAAACTTAATTTGTAGCTCTACCTTCCAGACACTTTTATAGACTGATCAGTTTTAAACCTGGTTATTACCATAATACTGAAAGCAAATTCAATTATACTTTGGTGACCGTTGGGCATAATAAATGTATGTGATGCGGGTTCATATTTGGTTCATGTATGCTGTGAAAACTCTTCCATAATAGAGTAAGATAGGATGGGCAGGTGGTGGGTGTTGGAGGAGTGATTAAGGGGAAGGAAACCTCAATACCCAGAAAAATTTTGATGACTAACCCTTTAAATGGGTACCACATAGGATGAAACCCCATATCTTCCCACATAGGTAAAAAGTGTTCTGTCTTACAGGCCACATATCAAGTTTATTATTGTCTCACATCTTGATGAAACACTCAAATGCAATAACACTGATATTCTTATCTCCCAACTAGTGATTTTCCCTGATCTGTAGCATATGGTTAAAACATCATTTTAAGTTTTTTTACATACTACGACCCAAAAACTTTGAATAAAAATTTGTATTTCTGTATCTGAAATATCCAATTTTGGAAGTTTCTTGTGGGTCAGTGCCATTGTCTGGAACAATCTTTTGAATACTGTTTATCCATGCAAATTGTTATACACAAAAGATCTGTTTTTTAGAGGGTTTTTTTGAGTGCTTGTTCAAATTTTAAAAAAGCACCAATTTGACTTTCTTTGTGCTGCGTGCTTTGTTGCATGTAAATTGATCTGTTAATGAGAACATGAAGATACTTGCTACAAAACAAGGAATGCTTTCAAGAATACTGTTTGCATAAGGATTTTTTCATGAGGGTGGATGGAGTATTTGATTTTGAATGTGGAATATTCACATTGTTAGAAGCTTATGTTTCTTGGTATTTACTCATGGAGATTATATTGTAATAAAATGCTTTAAATCCTTATGTTTGTCTTGTTCAATAGATGAATACTTCGTTGCACATGACCGGTTTTGCTAGGAGTCTACATATGCATGCAGCAAGCATTGTATATTCTTGTCTGTCACTGTGCTAAGTTATAGATGTGCATTTTTGCAATTGAAAATTGTGGTCAGGTGTGTCGATGTATTATGTACTGTCCCTCTTTGCTTTTGTTATTTCAAGCATTTTGCTGAAACCGTTTTCCAGATGACCGACCAAAATTGTTTTATAAATGATAAATGCTTGCAACTCAGCATTTTCCCTACGGGTTGACAGCTGTTAATTCTGCATGTACAAGATCTGGTATTGCAACAGGCTGAAAAGTAAAAATAGGATGGCTAGTAGTTTTAGTTTAAGATGTTGCACCAGTGAAAATCGGTTAAATCAACGTTAGTGGTAAAAGACTAAGCATGCTTCCTTGATCGGAAGCAAACAACTCCTGGTGTGGGAGTGGGGATGCACGGGCGTTTTTAGCTCATGTTCATATGTAAACGTGCACATAAAAGGCAGAGTAGTTACGCGCATCTCATAATCATGATGACGAAACCCAGACCTGCTACTTAGTCTATTACATTAACGTGCAGCCGCGTGCACATAAAAGCAGATTTATTTATAAACAAAGAAGAGCTTAAGGTCACGGGTTCTGTGCTAATATTTTTTGTGGTCTGCCAAAGGTAACATTGTTTCAAGCTTTGTGAGAACCACAAAATCGTTCTCCCGAGCTATTGAATTCCAGAATTACTTCCCATCCCACGTGCGCGCGCACGAAGAAAGCCCGTATGAGAACATACCACTTCCTTTTTCTGCGGCGCTTTTCTGGAATACCACATGGTAAGTCACGGCTCTTTCATCTTTTTATTTGGGGCGTTTTATATCTTCGATAGAGAAGTATATAATGTCTTTAGTAAAAGTACTGTATAATAAATATTATATCTTTATTAAAAGTGATGCTTGTACATTGACTATGTGAAATTGGATGAAATAGAGAAACGTATGTGGGCAGGTAGCCATTATGATTTTCATGATTTTGTCTGCGATGACGGGCAGTTCTCACGAGTATATTATGTTACCCCGAAGAACTGAAGTAGTTTAAACTTTGATAAGCGTTTGATAAGGTATCTCAGTACGTTTATAATCTTAATAGCCCGTGCTATTTTTTTTGCATGTTTAAGTAATGCATTTCAACAAGTTCGCGATAATTGAACAAGGTAACGTGCTTGGAAATGCACGTTGGGGAGATAGATCTATTTTAGCATTTAGTATTTTCTAATTATTGTCTGTAAAGAAATATTACTAGTATATCGTGAGATGAAACGATGATCGGGTGGGAAGAGGGTTAATAAGCGTTAAAATCAAGAAATGTTTCACAACAGAAAGCGGAAAAAAGGAATACATCGGGATCGAATCGACACGTCCAACTCACCAAGTGACAAGACAGCTTATGTTTTTAAACCTCTTTGCTGAACAATGGTTCTAACTGCAGTAAGACCGTCCTATTAGGACTTAAAATGCACCAGTGTGAGGTCTTAACTGAGCGAGGTCTTAATTAATAGGTATAAAATTTATTAAACTACGAGAAAAAAAGATTTCTACAAAGGGCACGCGAGAACTATATTAGTGTGTTCAGAGCGTTTAAGGAGGAGGATAAATTTAGGCCACAGTATTTCCATATCTCACTCGTGCATATTTTAAAATATTCTTTTATTTGGAACCTGGTGCCGTTTGCGTTATTATTTTTTTTTAGTCAATACTATTTGCCAGTACTATTTAAGTATTTTCACACTTGCACATTTACTGAATTACCCAAGATTGGTTCACTGATTTATGTCGAGTTGATTCCCAAACAGGAGTTGGAAAATCCTGTAAATACTTCTTTTAGATTCTTATCACAGTTACACGCGATTGACATGATTTGCCGATAGTGTCTACTGTACACCAATAGTTTTGCACGCTGCCCCCCCCCTTCTGACCTAGATTGTCACATACCTATTAAAAGGGAGGTTCTACTGTAGTTAACTGTACAGTTAGTGCGCATTAGACTTGTTCACTTGTTGGGATTTTCAGGTTTGGTAAGCAGAAACCATCAGAATGTCTGGAGGTTTAGATGTACTTGCCCTTAAAGAAGAGGATGTTACCAAGCTGTTGGCTTGCAATGCCCACCAGGGCTCAACCAACGTGGACTTCCAGATGATGCAGTATGTTTTCAAACGCAAACCAGATGGTCAGTGTTCAAACTTTTGGTATTTGTCATGTTTAAGATTCTGTTCTATTTATTTTATGTTTGTGTTTGTCATATATCAGCAAACAGAAATTTAGCAGAAATGTTAAACATTGTCATTTGGATTATCAGTTTGTTTCTCTAACCTTACAAGGGGTCTACATCATCAACCTTAAAAAAACTTGGGAGAAGCTCTTGCTTGCTGCTCGTGCCATTGCTGCCATTGAGAATCCAGCAGACGTTTGTGTTATCTCTGCTCGTCCTTATGGACAGCGTGCTGTGCTCAAGTTTGCCTCAGCCACTGGTGCCACTCCCATTGCAGGCCGCTTTACGCCAGGTACCTTTACCAACCAAATTCAGGTGAGCCAGGCCTTTTCTCATACACTGTTATCCCCAGTCTGTGTTCTCTCCCTCTGTCTTGTAAACCATCTTTGTCTAATAGTTAAGGGGTCTGCTACTCAGGCAGCCAAGTTGTACCCAAAACGTAAAAATTGACAAATCTACCAGCTGCTTTGCAAAATGCCTTGCTCTGTAAGGAACAGTGATAAGACTAGTTGGCACTATGTCGGTATAATGAGACTGAAACAAGGTTTGCAACAGCAGTCCCAGTGTGGCACCATGTTAACTTGTCACGACCAACACCGTCTTGAAATGCACCTCATTTGTGACTGGACTTTAAACAACCAAACGTCCAAAACCATCTCCTTTTGTCTTTAAGCGATTGAGATTGAAGTATAAGTGTAACCATCAGTTAAAACTAGCATGAAGATCGAACAGAAATTGAACAAGTGAATGGATCTTTGAGTCCAAAAAAATTATAATAATAGAAAAAAAGCTAAGATGCATGACAAACAAAAAAGCTGACCACCCCTTCAGAACACACAAACAGGCAAAAAACTAGAAAATGCCTCTTATCTGTGTAGAAGCACTGCATGTTATTACCATAACATGGGAATGTTAGCTGGTCATCTCCATGTTTAAACTGTCTTATTCAGAGAAATTTAAAATAATGCTGGGTGCAGTCTGTATGATAGGTCCTCATTTAGTTGCATAATTAACAACATAGTTTATCCCAGTGCAAAGAAAGAAAAGATTTTCAAGGTGATTATGGTTGCTTACATTACAGAGTGTTGCTGCAAAGTCGCTTTTTTAACAAGACTTGTAGGATATGGTAAGGTTCATTCAGTATAAGCATCCAGATAATTTGTGCATGCAGACTGGCACTGCATTTACCTTTATATTTATTTTTGTACATTTCCAGGCTGCTTTCAGAGAGCCCCGATTGCTTGTAGTCACAGATCCTCGCATTGATCACCAACCAGTCACTGAAGCCTCTTACGTCAACATCCCAGTGATTGCATTTTGTAACACAGATTCGCCTCTTAGGCATGTTGATATTGCCATTCCCTGCAACAATAAGGTCAGTCTCTTTTCTTGGCTGTACTTTTCCCCGACTGTGTGTGTAGCAAACATCACTGCAGACAAGCAGCAAAATAAATTATGCAGAAAACGTGAATTTTCTTTGGTTTGGGATCCTGGCATCTAAACTGTGGTTCCAGGGTCAGATGGCCATTGGCTTGATGTGGTGGCTTTTGGCTCGGGAAGTGCTGCGTCTGCGAGGAACCATCAGCCGTGAGCACCCGTGGGACGTCATGGTGGACCTCTACTTCTATAGGGATCCTGAAGAGGTGAGTATTGTTACATGTCACCCAATTGCAGTTAAACGGGAGGCCAAGGCAAGACAAATCTGATAGAGTGTCAGTGAAGCAGAAGCACAAATCCTGAGATGTTTGTTAGAACTTAGTGTTGGTAGGTGTGGAATGAGGCTTTGTGATTGCTCAGCTCAGTGATGAAATCCCTTTTCATAATCTTCGTACAGGTGGAGAAGGAGGAGAAAGAAGCACAAGAGAAGGCCGGCATCAAGGAGGAAATGACTGTGCAAGAGACATGGGTACCTGAAGCTGCCACTGCAGAGGTGACTGACTGGGCTACCGAGTCCCTGCCTGTGGTGGCCTCCGTGCCCATCCAGCCATTTGCCGCAAGTGTTGCAGCAGCACCTGGGCCCACAGAGGATTGGTCCATGGCTAAAGAGGATGAGTGGACAACGCCAGCAACAGGAAACGAATGGGGTGGTGCACCGGCTGAAAACTGGGGCTAGTCGGATATGGATGCTGGCAGTACAGTGTGAACTTTGTCACTCCCAAAGGAATTTGGCTGTCTGTGGTATGCCAACCACTCAAATGAAAATAAAAGTGAACTAAGAAAAAAATCGATTTCACTAAATATTTGATGTATGCAACAGATTTGAATGATCTGGAAAATGAGTTGTGTGATCTGCAGATAAAGGTGATGCAAGTTCTTCGGCCCTCCATGAATTATGGGTCCAACTGCTTTGGTTGATAAAATCTTTTAAAGAGAAACTACAAGCAACCTTTTTTTTCAAGAACTTGTATCCGCAATTTGTTTTGGACTGATCAGTCACCTGCACTGATGGCAACCTAAAATTTTAGCCAGCACTATACTTTATACCAGAATGCGGGTACATCGCCTCTTCCCCTTATAATCGAAAATCTTAGAATCTCGTATAGCCTCAGGCTACATGGCAGGACTGCAGCTGAGTCATGTCCCCCGTTCAAGGAGGGGAGGTACGCGGTTCCCCACTCCTGTGGCTGATGTACGTCGCCCTCCCCTTTAGTCCTCATTCCTCCTTGTAGAACATAGGGCCTTGCCCTCTGACCAGCCTAGCTGGACATGAAATTTTTTTCCCAAATGAGCTGTGCCCCCCAGGCGGTGCCAGCTGTTTTTTTTAAGCTGTTTTTTAGCAACCAGTCAGTGCGCTCTGTCTATAAGCCTATGCAAATCAGGTCATAGGGCTGAGCGCTATATTTAGTCTCAAGATTTATAAATACATGCATCCATAATCTGTAGAAAACCCTAGTTGGCATTTCACGGTTCGTAAAAAAAAGTTGCAGATTGACCCCTTCACAACAATTTATTTCATAATAGTCTACTGTTAACATGTTCTGAGGCTGGAATGCCCTTGACCCTCTAAGATTATGACTGCGTCTAGCACTCAGATTACAAGACAGTGCTTACACATTAAATAAAAACATAATCCTGTTGCAGTTGTGTCTGAAAATAACAGTTTGTTTAACAAACACCCTAGCAGAATAATTATATTTACGCATTCGTGTTGGAAGCTTCTAGCTGATTACGAGATAGTGTTTTACTTCAGTCATCTGCTTCAGCAGTCAGAAATGACAGTCTCACATCAGTCACAGTAGGTCAGAAGATGAATTTAGCTGCCTCAAATATAGGCAAAACCAATGCTTTGTAGGTGAATATGATGGCTGTATGGGTTGCAGCTTGTAGATCTATTGTTTACAAGTGGCATGTATTGGCTATAACATGGTTTTTGACAAACCTGCGTTATGTGCAAATGCATGTTTTCATACACTGTGTTGTGTATTTTTTTAAACCCTTGGTTGTCAGAAGGCTTAACCTAAACTTTATCTGATGAAACCAGATTATGGGATTGCAGTAAAAGTTTGCTTGTGGTCAGTTCACATACTCGTAGGTATTGTTGTACCTTTAAAAAATTTTTTTTCTCCATTGTATAGTTTGAGTTTCCCATACAGTTTTATGAATCAATACCATACAATAATACAACAGTCAATAGTTCTTTTTGTTATTATTCACACTGAATACTAGCCACAGTCCGTAGTTCATAAAAATTGAACACTAAATGTTGAAGGGAACATACAGCCATACATATACAGCAATATGAGCAAGTGTTCATGTTCACAGTCTGTATGGACCGCCTTAGTGGTCTTGTGGTTAAGGCGTTCGCTTCTGAGGCGAGAGGTCGGTGGTTCGCATCCCGGCCGAGTCATACCTAAGACTTAAAAATTGGCAATCTAGTAGCTGGCCTGCCAGACGCCTGGCACTACAGGGAACAGTACTAGGACTGGTTGGCCCGGTGTCAGTATAGTGTGACTGGGTGGGACTGAGGCCCGTGTTGCGCCAGCAGTCCCACGTGTGGCAGCACGTAAATTTTGTCTAAGCAACACCGTCCTGATATGCACTTAGTTTGCGGCTGGACGTTAAGCAACAAATCCACCCCCACCCCCCTCACAGTCTGTACAATTACCATATATAAAAATGCACATGGTAAAGACGAAAGTAAAAGTATCCTTATGTGACAGTAAGTTTGCGTAAAGAAGCCAAGTTGCTTGGAACTTCATGCACTTAGCAGTGACGGAAGAGTACTGCCCATTACTAACTCAATATTTTAACACAAGTATATATGCAAATAAGGGCTCAGTAGTTTGACTAGCAAGAGTTGTCCATAAGGCATTTCGAAAGTTCCTACTGTATGGACAGTCAATTTACATCAACAAAAATAAGTGTCGGTAGTTGTCCATAAGGCATTCCAAAAGCTCCTGCTGTATGGAGAATACATGGACATGTACCTAAGTGCTCAGTGGTTTCTTTTTTCGAGTCTGCAGAAACTGCACAGTGGTGAATCATTCAATTTATACTGAAAAAAAGAATTTGTTGGCAATATAGGGTGAAGCATATATTGAAACCACATCAGCTGTCTTCATTAGCTGTAAGAGGTTTACAAAAAGGACTTTTCTGTTACACTATTTGCATCTACACGGCCGTCTTCCTAATGTGTGGGACCGCTGTGTTGTCTCACCAAGTCTGCTGTGCCATCTTACTACCTTTTCTAACAGTTTTAAAACCTGACAACCTTTGGACTTGGATCCCCTTTCCCTATATTGGATAAATTCTAAATGTTCTTCACAAGACCTTGGAAAGCATTTGCTGCTCACTTCCAAAGTGGGACAGTGAAAGCTGCTGCATCATCAACCTGGGTGTAGCTTTCTACATGTCTGCTGTAGACATGGTGAGATGTCTGGCTTGACCAGATACTCTGATTGACTGTCCTTCTGTTCTAGCAGGCCAGTGAGGCCACAGGCAGAAGGTGGTAAGATATGACTTCTGGGTGTTATGATGTGACAATTTAGAATGTATGCTGGACCAGCATGGAATGATAAGGTGACATAGGGTTTCCGTTGGTGTCAGGACAGTTAAACGTGTGACCAAATGCATTAACAGTATCTTGGTAGTGAATGAAAGAAAACGTTGATAATAAGGTTAACAAAAAGGAAGAAGAGAAAAGCGAAACAGACTGTGATGAGTATATGTACGGGTACATTGATACCATGAGTAGAGGGAGAGATGCTGTTTGATTTTGGCGATATTCTTGCCTGGGGTTACAGCAATTGAATTGGTGATATTAGCATAAGCTGTCTTGACTTTACCAGTGTTGAAAAGTTTGAGTTAAAGTGCATGGAAGAGAAGAAGTACACTGATGAGAGTCGAATTTGATGTATGAGGAGAGTGGTGTGATAAGTAAAGAAATCATTGTGTCCTCTTTCAAATTCAGGTGTTACTTGAAGAGAAATGTTAATCTTTCATCTTGTAATGTGGGAAACATACTGTGGGAGAGATGGTGAACTTGTGGATGGATGAGTGAAAGGAAGAAATGAAAAGTAGGAACCAGTGTTAGGAAGGCATGCTTCATGAAGCTTAACTCGGAGGCCAGCTGTATGTGTGTACACATGCTGTGTATAAGTCTGAGCCTATTTGACACTGAAGTAGTGATCAAGATTACATTTTCAAGGAGAATTTCATTTTGGCATTATCATGGGTGAGGCTGAGTGTATTGGGGAATGTCTGGTGGGAGTACTTAAGTCATAAGTGGAACAAAACTTTTCTCATTGATATGTGGTGGAATGTTCCAGCTTTGTGATTCATTGAAATTTCAGGTGTTTCCTCTCCCATGCTTTGGATAGGGGGATTTGGGCAACCTGTTGTGTGAGATTCATCAATACGTATGCACTGGATTTGGGTAATGTGCAAAGTGAGAACTGTAAAGTTAATTAGCTCTGAAACCTATGAAAAGTCTTGAATTTATTTGCAGTGTTGTGTATTCTGGTGTTAAGAGATTGGGTGTGATGGGGAGAGAGAAAGAAAAAGCACTGGTTGTTTGTGTATAGCTATCGTCAGTAATGCCTTTCAGATCCACCAAATATCTGGACTGACAAACTCATGAAAGTTGATTGTTGGCAATGTCAACACATCTTTGCACGTGCTTTAAAATCATGGCAGATGAAGTCCACTAGTTAGGTGGGGGTGATATCTAGACTTCCCCATGATTGTCTTACACCTAATCTCCGCCCCGCACATAACCATCACCTCTCCGCACCTTATCCACACTGCCGTACCCTAACCCACACTGCCCCACCCTTAATCATCATCACTCCATTCTTAACCATATTACCACCTCATCTCTAATGATAACTGCTCCACACCCTAACCCACACTGCCCCACCCCTAATCATCACTGCTCCACCCTTAACCCTAACCATCAGCCACCCCCACACCATCCTAACTTTTCCCACTCTACCCCTCCATTAAGCCCCAACCCTGCACCCTCAGTGATAGTTGTGGGATGGATGGGGTGGGGTAGATTTTATGGAGTGTTAGCTGGCTGGGGTGGACTGTGATGGTTAGGGATAGGGCAGTTCAGGTTAAGGGGGAAGTGGTGTGGATTAAAGGTGGGGCAGTGTGGATTAAAGGTGGGGCGGTGTGGGTTAAGGGTCAGTGTGGATTAAAGGTGGGGCAGTGTGGGTTAAGGGTAAGGCAGTGCAGATTAAGGGTGGGGCAGTGATTGTTAGGGGTGGGTTGGTATGGGCTAAGGGTGGAGCAGTGCAGATTAAGGGTGGGGCAGTGTGGATTAAGGATAGGGGAGTGTGGATTAAGGGTGGGGCAGTGATGGTTGCAGGGGCAATGATGTTTATGGGTGGGGTGGTCATAGTTTGAGGTTGTGCAGGATGAGATAGTCTAGGGTATGGGTGGGCGTGGAGGTTAGGGTTTAGAGGTGCTGATTCCAGTCGCTGTTGGTTTTTACCTGTTAATACAGATGCTCTTTCAGTGGCTAAAGCTAGCCTCCTCACCTGTTGCTCTAAATTTATGCTAGTTTTTCGGACTAAATTTTCTTCAGCAAGGAGCCATGTGATCGATATTTTATGCTAGTCCATCCTTACACCTGGACCAAGGGCTCACCCCAAAGTCATGCAACTGGCCCCTGCTATTACTGTGTTTGTGAATTTGCTGTGATTGTTGTCTGTACATGTAGCTGTGATTGTTGTCTGTACCTGTAGCTGTGATTGAGTAATGAATGCCGGAGAGTACCGGACGGCTCAAAATAGTGTTTATGACCTCTCTTGTATGTCTGTTATGCAATGTGTCGAGTGCATTCCCAGACTTGTCCCGCATGGAATGTCCTATACTGATCTGTACTGTATATAGCTAATTAAGTAGCATGCATGTAATGCTGAATCCATGTAGCAAGTTGATCTAAAATACATTCAAAATAATCTCAGGTTCTGGGGTAAAGTAATTCACAATGTCTGGATATTACCCCAGGAACTGAATTGCTATCCTCAAAATCAGTGGTCCAACCCCGCCCCCGATCTTTAAGTGTAAACCACAGTCTCGGTGCGTATCAACATTCTCACCTTGGGAAAGACCATAAAAAATGCATGGGACAATTCATTTCCTTCCAGAAATCCACCTATCATCCCAGCAGCAATGTCAAGTGTTATTTCCACGAAATGATCACTTCTGCTTAGAGATGCCAGGCAATGGAAGAACCCTGCCCCCAGTGGAAGTGATTGCACCTCAAAACATGTGAATGTGCTGAACTAGTTTTTGATTTGATGCAAAATGAAGGTTATCAGCCATGACTGATGCTGTTCTTTTCAATATTTGACATCCCACTGGCTGGTATTGAATATAACATGCACACACAAAAGCATCAGTAGAATTTGCGACACACTTTAATAAGTACATACAGCAGCATGTGTGCAAGTGCACACAAGATATCAACACTACTGTGGTCAACAAAGATATTACTGTAGGCTTTTTACGATGCTGATAAAAGAGGCTGATGTCTTTTATGTACTTAAAAACAGGTGAGGTTACCAATTCATCACAGATAGGCAGCAGTCTATATGTTTGTAAAATCTGAAGTGAGTTCTGATCGTGAACCACGACTGGACGGATATATAAATATATATATATGTATATTCTATGTGAAGCAGAAACCATACACTTCGCCACAAAAATGATGCCGATGTACAAGGACGGGTTGTTTGAGGAAAAACAAACAGCACAGTGAAAAACTACTAAATACAACACACACTTCTAGAGCACTTTAAGTCAGACAATGAAATCTGTCACAACAGCAAGGTGTCTGGCATGGTCAAGATGACAAGGCCGGACATGAAGCTTGATAAAGTAACATCAGAAGAACCACTGGTTACTTCAATTTATCGTCAATGTTAAGTATTAAAAAAAACCCAGCATGGAATACTTGTCTCCGACACACAAAAAGCAGAATGCTGCAGACACCTGCAACTATGAACTTTAGCCATGCTGCAATATAAACACTTCACCTACCACCAGGAGGTCTGACTGTTGCAACTAGTGGCATCAGAAATGTTCTTAGTTTTTAGTTCCAGATGTGGTTGCTCTAAAAATGGCAGACATAGGGTGATATATGTGCACATTCATGAGTGGTAGACAAAGACTATACCTTCTGGTTTTTCCTCTTCATCGGTAACATGCAACTTTTTTACCAGCTAAGATTTGACTCATTTGCAACTACAAACTACATCAATGTCCAGGAACAAAGACTGCACCCAGCTTTTGTTGTCTTAATGCGTTTCACAATGAAGTTTCCACCTGACAAACTTTGGAGTGCATTCACCCTGAATCCTTTCCAAAACTTCACATGCTTCCACCCTGAACTTTCTAGTACACATATTACAATACAGAAACCTTTCAACCTCTCAAACTGTTTGCATGATTCTTCCACATGGTTTTTATGAGATATTTTGTAAGGAGATCTGCAGGTTACAGGAAACTAATTCTTGTTTGTTCTAAACAGATTTCATTGTCTGACAAAGTTTGTTGAAAACATACATTATAAAAAAGTAACAATAAAAGCTGACAAAGTTGAAATGATATAAAAATTGTAAAACTATGTTACTGTATAAACAACACGGAAATTATGTTTCTCAACTAATAAAATTATTAATCATCAATTCATAATCTCTCAAGTGGAGTAAGAAATGTTTTAGTGGAAAGCATTAAAACTGTGATCACTGAAGAAAGCTGAATACATGCACATCATGTCATATATGATTTAAAATATTTTTTAGTAAAGCCTATTTTCTTTTACAACACTTGTGGGCAGAAATGTCGTAAGTGACAATCCTTGCCACCACAAATGTATCTATGGTGTTGAACAGAATGTCCTACACTTTCAGAATTGGGCCACTCCATAATACTCTTGACACAATAAATAGGTCCCTACAAGAGAACTTGAAAATAAAGTGGAATACTCTTTTATTTATTACATTCTGGCACTTCCTGCTTTTCCATTTTTCCTGATTTCATTCATAGTAATTTGGAAGTCTCAATTCATGACAAAATAAAGCCCTCATTAAACATTTGATTCATATTAATAGGGTCAATTCATGACAAAGCCTTCATCAAACGACCTGTGAAAAAGGTTAACATTTTATACTCGGTACAATGTAGCAAATTCTAAATGTGAAATTAATCCAAGTGTAAATTATATAATAAGCAACAAGCTACAGAAAAAACGATCTTAAAGAATACAAATCACAGTGACTAGTCTAATGGCCCTTCTTAACTAGATGTATGTGCAAATGAGGACAGACCTTATTTGTCTAGTTCAGAAACAACCTAAGCCTGCAGTGCACATCCGATGCTGTTTTGTTCAGCAACAACTGTTAAAATCTGATAAGAAGATACCACATTCTGAACTACATGTATCTTCATTGAAGCACTCCAGTAATAAAGAATCCACCACAGGCAATCTTTTTTTACAGAACATTAAGCTCAGAGTCCCATATCATCCTGTGCTGTTTTATTTAGCCATTCTTTTTACCCACCAGATTTAACCGGCTAAGACAATCTGCAACCTTCCAGCTCCTCTCCCCTCTTTCAGTTGCTTGAAATTGAACTGGAATATCTGTCACAGGAATATCCTTGTTCTGTGGCTAGAAACGGCCAACATCCTGATGAAGATTTAAGATTACCCTGTGGTAAGCATCTCCAGAAATGCACAGTTCTGTTTTGCCAGCAGATGATCATTATTATCATGGGCATCACACATTTGTGTATGTGTGTGCATGTGCATGATGACACTAAAATGTCTGCCATAATATGAATATAGTTATTTACATGACTCCCAGCTCTCCTCGATGCATCAAGAAACCACCAAAAGTTCCCCACCCCACCCCCCGAAAATGTTTTCAATGACAGTTCAGTATTACACAATACAGGCTTGTCAACACTATACAATTCCATCCTCCCAAAGTGGTCCCTCTGAAAGCAAAACTGAATTTGTAATAAGTTCATGTTGGCTGGCAATTTCAGTAGGAGAAAGCTATCAGTTCTCAGTACTAAGAGCAACAATGTAAACAAACATGATAAACAACAAATTGTTCTGTCTCTAAACCATGTGATCATCAAACAATGATAAGGCTAAATAAAGATGCTAACAAATTAACATTGATAAACAACCTAAGCATACACAGTTAAAAAAGAAACCCCACACACTTGTGAGCTGCTGTGTTTGAGTGCATATGCTCAAAAGTGGTTTTTGGAATGGTTGCACAATATAGACAGTAGCAGTGTCAGCAGGAACCTGAAGACTGAGCATACAGCGTGTGAAGGACAGCTAGATGGTGCTGGTCATGGACTGATGACCACCTGCTGGTCCATCATCGTTACTGTCCTGCTGTAACATGGGAACAGGGGCAGCGTGAATCACTGAATGCCATTTTTTCACACAGCACAAGCACATCTCATTGCACACAGGGTTTCAGTAGAATCTCAATAATGGCAGTATTTTCCCATCAAGTTCTTCTATTTAAAAAGAAATTCTCTTCACATTACTCCAGACGCAGTAGGTTTAGAATAATCAATATTTGGGTTGCATTCTCGGAAGCCAGGATACCTTAAACTCAGAAGCTTTCTTGGAGCCTTTTCACAATTTTATGAAAATACTTGATTATATCGTTTACATTTTATCACAGAAAGTTATTAATGATAGGTTATTTTTGCTTAGGATCTACAAAAAAGTAAGCAAGAGAGAGAACAGAAAACAAGGAAAATGGTAAAGCTCTCAAAAACTTCTATCTCTTGCATGATGAATGCAGCTTGACACAAGCAATATGCATGTATATTCACTGGAATGGATTTGCACCAAAAGGTCTCTCACATGGCATCAAATGCTACAAAGACAAAAGAAGCCAACACACCCCATTCTTTATAGGGTCTATCAGTTCTTTATCGCAAGCATTCTGCTGGTTTTATAGTCTGGATTCCAGAAGTCTAAACAATATTGTCAATTTCTGTTTTAAGATCAGTGGAATAAGGTAGAGGGATCTCTACTTTTTCTGCGATCAGCAGATTACACGTATCAGAAAACTGTCTTGCATATTTAGTAGTCCAGAACACATTTTAGCTATAGAGTTTTCTTTATTATCATCTAAGTGCTACTTTGCACTGCTGTTTGTAAAAGCAACTGGTTATCATGTATTCCCCCTGTAATCTATCTGCTAAACAAATGAGCACGTCGTCAGCTCATTTCTTTCCTGTCTCCCACCCCATATCATATCTGTAGTGTTTCCCTACATGTGTGTATATGTGGATGTATATATATATACGTATAGATGTAAACATGCACATGTACCATGATGTATGTAATCTGCATATGGTATAATATTTTATAAATGTTATGTTGTTTATGCAAGTTATCTGCAACCACAGGATATCACCTCACTGTGACAGCATGAGGTTGACACCTTAACTGCCCTATGGGATAATAAAAATGTATTGTAAACAAAACACTTTCCTTACAAGTACTATAGTCAAACATCTGACATGGTAACTATATATTCTGGAAGTGAAAGTTAAAAGCTTGACAAAAGGGTGTCTGCAAATCAACACGTCAGAAATACTTTGTACGATTCTACCACTCTCAGAAATGGAGCTTGGGGGAAAAAACGGTCAGCCAGTCACTTATGTCCCTTACTCATCGCAAACCAAATGCCAAAAGTTTCTAAAACTGAAAAAAAAAAATCTCTATGGTTGTTTTCACAACAACAAAGAAAGAGAAAATATAAGAATTCATTTAACTAATCATCACTCCAGTTAAAGCAAAGAAAGCAGTCATCTTTGATTCCTGTTAGCAAAATAAATGAGTTACTTCGCCCAGTAAAAAGCAAAGCATCCAAAAACTGCACATTCTAGTTAAGAGAGCCATGTGGAAGAATGCCAATCAAACCAAAGTAAATTAATAAGCAGCAGAAAGGTAATAACGGTAGATACAAAGTTTACCTTCTATGCATCTGAAGACTGCAGGAACAGAAAAAAAGGTAGGAATACACCATTATAGGCCCAATTTGTTAGCACTACTTGGACAAATGATGTTACATTATGCACTTCTCTTTACCATTTCCCTATAAATTTCTATGCAAACTGGCAAGACAAAAGTGTCTTCTACAAAAGAAAATTCACACAAAGTTGAATAGTGAAATGAAAGTACTTAGTTTTTTAATGTTAATTTGGGTCATTATAATTTTTTAAGGCTGTCTTAGAATCATTCCAACCTTTTTCCTGTCACTAGATGTTAGCATTTTTCCTTCTTCCAAAAGATGCTGATTATTAAAAAAAGGTATAATTTTTGTTAGTCATTTCTATTTTAAAAAAAACTTCTGAACTATTTCAAACACATTCTACCCGTTTACCACAAACTGTTTGGTTGTGCAGCCTTCTACGCTTCCTCCCCCTCAAAAAAAAATCGCACATATTTTTCTTTTACTGTATTTTCAAAAACAAATTCTCCTATGACACATATACTTCTTGCTGTAACTGATATAGAGGGGATGCATAATGTTTAAAGAAAGTGTGTAAAGGATATAGCCCTGGGTTATGAAAACTGACAGAGATGCTAATAGATGAGTCATGTATCACAGAAACAGAATCAATACTTAACACAACAGACCGATGGACAACTTACCCCTCCATGGTGGCCAGAATCAGGTCGAGAGCGGGATCTTATGGCTAGGCCGCTGCTGAGACTAGGGGACCCACCGCGTGCGCTGGCTGCAACAGAAGTCTCCGAGTCCCAGCGTTCCAGCTCTTCTCGTACCAGCTTCTCCATTTGTTCTCTCTTCATCTCATCGCTTGTGCCATCAGACTGCACACATGCACTGAGTGTTTTAATAGACTTCTCCACATCACTGCTTAACTATACAGTATGCAAACAGGGTGCATACAGACAATAAATATTTTAACAGTCTCTTCCCATGTAACTTCTTAATACAGCATGTATACACACTGCATGCAGGCATCAAGTGTTTTAAAGTTGATCTTCAATAGTGTCTAGCAAATCCATAAATGTTTTAGGTACAAGTATTCTTTAATAAATAAAGGGTGATTATATTTTGTGCAGAAGTTTAACTTGAAACTCATGCAGTATTTTGTCCAACACTCTAGAATATCTTGGCCTTCAATGATTCAAAGGATATCATTTTGCAAAAGCACTATGCTGCAAACTCTCATACACATCGTCTGAAATTCTTGTAGCCTTGACCTCAACTAAGTACACATTAATTCGGTAGCTTACTCGAAAAAAGCAGAAAATCTTTTATCTGCTGATGCACAAAACTAAGTTGTTATTTAAATTTGTTTAGCCAGAAATAGAAAAAATAAAAATAAAAAAGAGGGCACTTAATAAAAACTAAAACAAACTTGCTTGAAACTACAATTTTTAAAGCTACATTGTCCTTTCATTAATTTTTAAGTTAAAGCCTGCAGTCTGGTACTCCGGCACTTGTGTGCACCTTAAATTATTTTATAAGATTTGGTGCCTTAAAAATGTTCTCCTTCTAACTATTAACTCTTTGCACTCACGTGGCATAGCTCTATGCATGATGGCAACGTTGCACAGATATTGGCATGTTTTAAAAAATACTGCTAATAAACTAAGACACTTGCAATAATATACTTTAGTCGGAAAGATCAATTCTTGGACTTAAAAATTCTTAACGAATTCCTATTGGAAAAGTTTAAATCTTACTTAGTGCTTGGTATCGATTGTGTTTACTGTCTGGATGAAATAAAAAAAGAAATTCCGTGTGTGTCACCTCTTACCTACTTTCGACATATCTGAACTGTATATTATTATCATTTTCTGACCTTGAATAAAATCCAAGATGTAGTAAATTCTCTGAACTTTCAGCCTAAATTATATTGTATCTTTTTCTACCAAACTTGATTATTTGAAATTTTCTCTTTCATCCGGCAGCCTTTTATTGTGAGTTATGGAGGTACTCAGAGAAAACTATCGGCAAGCTGAATCTAAATTTCAAAAAGTTATTTAAATAGTGCAAGGGATACAACCAATGACAAAGCTTTCCAATGATACCAGAATGAGTTCCCTTTCACTGTGCATCTGCAGGATTTTTTTAAAACCGTTGAAACATGTTTCGACATGATGTGAAGGGTAATTGCGACTGTTAAAAATAAAATTTTGATGTAAGTGCAAAGAGTTAAGAATGTAAAAAAAAAAAATGCAGGCAACGACCAAGAACTAAGGTGTAAGGATCATTAAATGGTAAATGATTTTCCCAGGGTTCATGCAGGAATTTCATAACAAAATTCCCAACTTTTCCCAAATATAGCGCAGCAGTCTAGGAGGCGAAAAAATCTTCCTAGGAATCTTGGAAACAGCAAGCATTGTGAACAAAGCAAACTGTAAACACAACAAGAATACGCATTATCTATCTGTGAGATTATCTTATTCAACTTTAATATGCCTAAGTCGAGACAAGAGTTTGAAGAGCCTTGGACTAGTTTATCACAACACATGAGCACAGTAAAGCACAAAAATTATAGTTTCTATGAAGTTATATACAGCAAAGCTGTAATTAAACTACAGTTTCTATGAAGGTGCTACACAGTAAAGCTACAGTGGCTATTTAGTTGGAACTTCTCTGCCCAATTTCTTTCGGAAGCTGTTGCAGCTCTTCTTCCTTTTCCTTGGCTCTCTTTCTCGGTGCATTGGATTCTGTTACAAGTTCCAGTTTTTGAACCCGCTCAGCTTCTTCCGCCTTAAAGTCCGAAGACTGTCCAAGACTTCTGATGTTCCTCTCCATCTGCTTTGCCTTCTTTCTCATCTGCTCCCCCTCCTCACGATCAGCTTTCCTTTTCTGAGCAGACTTTTCATCCTCCTCCTTTTTTTCTTCCAAATATTCCTCCTATTTGGCCCTGGCAATTCTCAGGAGAGATGTAGTCAGTGGTACACTTTTTGGACCCCCTGCTTTCCTAACTGCTTGGATAATAAGCCTTCTTGAAATGAGCGAGTGCGTCTTGATATTTTCTACAGTGTCTGCTTGTGGACACTAAAGCCTCTCTCCACAGCTGCTTGACTGAGATAGGAGGAGAACTTTTCTGTATTATGTATTTAGTCAATCTGTTTTCTGATAAACTGTATGTGGTCATTCATCCATTTTCATCTCTATTACACTAATAATCATATGCTGACATGTTAAAATATACTGATAAGCATTTTTAGTCGTGTAGGCTACCATGAATTATAGGATATCTGTAGTATAAATAAGTATAAACAAAAGTGAAAAGAAGAAACAGTAACACAAAAAGAGACTTAGGCAAAGTTACCTTTCATATGGCTCCTCAATGCACCTACTCCCATAAATGCTATTTGTATAGTAGCTTTGCAAAGTCTACAAAATGCTGTCCTATTGTTGCCTTCAACATTTTTGAAGCCATGCTTTAACCCCTTAACTGCCCCTTCCATATAACGTACGGGGCTGCTTCCGTATTGCCATACGCCAGGTTACGTATCTCGTACAGGTGCTTGATAACATGGTTTAGGCAATACAATTAAAGGGACAAAACTCTCCCAGTTGTTAATGCTGCTTAGAAAATGATTCAAGAATAGATTGATTCCCTTTATAAATGTGCATTTCGTCGGAACATGGATTTTCAAAGCAATCTAATGATCGTAATTGTAATTTTTCCAAGATGGCGTTGTCGAGGGGTGAAGCAAGCAACCGATTAACCAGGTTTCGTCAGTTATCAGCTTTTGATGTCGTCAATGAAATTGTAAATGATAATGATAGTGGAGAGGAAGATTTTGAAGAGTCAGATGCAGAAGATTTAGACAGAACACTAGCGAATTTCGGAGAGAGTGGTATGAGTGTGTTGAGTGACACTGACAGTGACTGTGACAGTGACTTCGTGCCCACAGGTGATGAGGGTGGAGTAGCTTCAAAATATACTTTTGATTTAGATGTAGAGGCAGAAATACAAACAACTGCAAGTAACGGGTTGCAAAAGGCAGAGGTGCCATCGGCTCGAGAGGGAGGGGGGATTGGGGGTGTAAACAAGGAAGAGGGCGTGGCACAAAGCGTCGTTGCGCAAGTCGCTGTCAAGCAGGTCTATCACAAAATTACAAAACTGGAAGTAATCCTGAAGGAAAAGCTGTTCAAAGACTGTTGGCTGCTTAGCGTCTGGACTTGAAAGTTTGTTGGTTTTTTTTGCATTTGAAAGTGTACATCCATGAAAATATTAAACATGCCTTGTGTGTAAACATACATTTTTTCATAATGATACTAAAATAAACAAAAAAATCCAATATAAGATGTAGGATATCAACAACTTTGGGCTTTTATTAATCTACCATGTATTACCAGATGATTGTCCAAGTTTCATGCATCTAAATAAACGACTCACCAGGAGCAATTTTAGTGAAAAGGTGAAAAATCCCTGGCAAATAGGAAGCATATGAACACAAAGTAACGTGGCAGTTAAGGGGTTAAAATCTTCATCAAATTGCCAGCTGTTATGAAAATAGCATAAACCCGCCAATTTTATTGAAACGGATGTAGTATTAAAATACTGTCCCTTTCCGGCAAAGGGAGACAACTTGCGTTAAAATAGCAGACGAACTTCTTGTGCAATCACCTTTGTGTTTGAACCATCGATCCTCCAGCCTCAGTTCTTCTGCTGAAATAATTTTTTTAAAAATCTAATTTATTAAATTATTTCTTCCAGCATTTGTGGGACGCACTCGCAGCAATCACCAAGATTACAAAAAGTTTCAAAGACATTCACAGACTTAAAATCACCCCCTAAAAATTCAAAGGTTTCCATGATTTCAAAGACTCGTGCAAACCCCGTTTTCCAAACGCAGGAATAGGATTTTCCCCGCTTGTAAGGGTTATTTCCCTTGCCACACTTATACCGATGCTGACAAAAACTGTTTTTGAGACTTTTGTTCTATCTTACAATATGTAAGACACTGGCTTTTTGTCCGCTCTACAGTGAAATGCATTCTAAGGGTTAAAAATTTACTCCAATTAAGTAGAGCTACAAGAGTAGCTGACAGATTCGGCATGAAACAAAGTGTATGCACAAACACTGCTGAACCTTCTTTCATTGCATGATACTGTCTGCCTCAACAACCTGAACCCCTCCACCCCCCTTCCCAACATAAGAGGGCCACCACCAATCATAATTTCAGAAGACCCTAGATACGGTTGGCCTTAATAAGTACTCACCTCTGTTATGCTGTCCAGAATCTTGCCCATGGTTTCACGCCGCTTGAGCTTAGCTTTCTCCATGGCCTCCAGTTTCACAAGGACTGCATCGATCTTGGACACAATGCTCCCAATGGAGTGCTCCATACGATCGACACGTCGAGACAGCACAGTGAACTCCTCATAAGACACTCCACTGGATGTGCGGCCAGTACGAGAAGACTTTGTGCCACTGTCTTCATCATCGCTTTCCTCACCACTTTCGTCAAAGCTGACGCGACTGCTGGAGCGGCGTCCTGTTCCTGGCCTCTTGCCTTCAAGTTCATCATACTCTTTGTTGAGTGCCGCCTGTCAAAATGCCCATTCACGTCACCAGCACATAACCTTGTGCCAAATTTTACCAAACTGATTTAAAACAATTAATAAAGAACAAATTATTATTAATTATAATTTGCACCTTGAGGATTTCATGTATTTGTCCCATGTTGTGTTCGTCTTTGAATCCTAGTTGTCAACACACGCTTAGTGAGCGGGCTGACTTCATTAACATGGATTCTCTGAATGCACACGTTGTGCACCGAGGGTTAGCTGTGTGATGAATAGCGCCGTTATAAAGAAAGGGATGGCAGATCTTTTTTGAGGATCTGCCAAGTTCCTTTCTTTCGGTCCTCTCTTTGCTATGTGTTTGGGTACGGTAAGCTCCCTTGGGCGCATGCGTCTGCAAACGGCTATGTTTAAGCGCTGCCAGTATCTTTGCTGCAGTTATCTTATGATTTAAAACATTTTGCCAATGTAGAAAATAATAGAACAGATATCACAATATATAACCTTTATCTCTGCATCAAAACATAAAAGGTAAAACAGCAGGTTAAAAACGCTTACCTTCTGTTCAAAGAGATCAGCCTGCATCCGGCGTTGTTCGTCTTCATCCAACACACGGTCACCGTCAATGTCATACTTGGCAAACATGGCCTCTATTTCACCATCAGCATAACCACGACTATATTTGAAGAGGAAAAGGTTTTGGGTCAACATATAGAAACAACAAAGCTTTTGTAAATAGTACTTTCGATATAAATTTAAACTGCAGGGATAAAAACAGATAAAGAAATGGAATTTGTGATTACGATTAACTTCTGATGGACAATGGAATCTCACGGCACAGTCCTGTATCTACAAACCCCATCAGGGCTGCTCAATCACAGTTGTTAATTAGACAGACCACTTCTTAAAAAATCCAGTTAGAGAAGATTGTCCAGGATATCTGGCATTAGCTTTCAGAAAACATCATTCTGCCCCCGTTTCATTAATCCATTTTATGAGCTTAAGCAAAATAATTTAAAGCATTAATATAAATCGGATGGATGTGATTTGTGTTTTGTTTACAAAAGAAATATGAGGTAAGTTCCAGGTAAGTTTTAATCTTGAAGTTTAAAAAAAAACAAACTTTAATGATTAGTATTGGGGTAATGACTGTGTGACTTTGTGGCAGGAAATGGGCAGGAAATGGACAGCTGCTCAGGAAGGCTGCTCAGTTTGAGTATTTGCAGCATTTAGCGGTGGCTGTTGGTGATATTGGTAGTTCCATTTTCTTTAAATGTTAGAACGTTTAACAGTTTAGTTTGAGTGCTAGCACACCCCTAAGTATAGGCATTTTTTGTTAAAAGATATGATCTTTTACTTTTGAATAGTTTACAGCACAGGTCAATGTTTGGTTAATGGAAGCCCAGTTTAGTTGACCAGGTGGATTGAAGCAAGTCGGAATGTTTTCTGACTTGTATTTTGCTGTGTTTGGTTACATTACTTGTTGTGCGGTCCTCTCACGATTGCTGAGCTTGATAAAGCCCTTCGTAAAGCCCTCGATACACACGCTCCTGCCCGGCACTGTCGAGTACACCCGTTAAAGGCAGCCCCCTGGTACCCGACCATCCATGACGAATTGCGTCAGGCTAAGCGTGCGCGCCGTCGCGCAGAAAGGCTCTGGCTGAGATCACGCCTCACCATACACAGACAACTATATCTTGCAGCGAAACGCTCTGTTTCCAAGCTAGTTTATGCAGCTAAGAACTCCTTCTTTCAAGCACAGTTTGTCAACTCTTCCTCGAGCAAAAGCTGTTTGAAATTTGTAACAAACTGACTGGTCGAAACAAGGAATCGCCACTTCCCACTGATGTTCCTGTCACACAGCTACCCGAGGCTTCCTCTCAGTACTTCCTACGCAAAGTCGCGGATATTCGAGCTGAGCTGGACGAGATGGTGCTACACTGTGGACCTCCAGCCCTTGCTGACAACCTGCCATCTTGTTCATTTCATTCCCTCCAGCCCATATCTCAGTCAGATCTCAAGGCTGTCATATTAAAATCTAAACCTACTACCTGCCCTCTGGACCCCATACCAACCCACCTTCTCCTTGACTGCCTGGATGTTCTGCTCCCAACTCTCACTCAGATCGTAAACGACAGTCTGTCATCAGAAGTCTTTCCATCGCTGTTCAAGGCTGCATTAGTCAAGCCTCTTCTTAAGAAACCCACCCTTGACGCAAACAGCCTCAAGAACTACTGCCCAGTTTCCAACCTACCCTTCCTCTCAAAAGTTGTTGAAAGGGTCGTTCTAAATCAACTTCTCGCCTACCTCAACTCAAACGACCTTATCTCTCACTCCCAGTCAGCATATCGGCCATTCCACAGCATGGAAACAGCTCTGACTAAAGTTGTCAACGACTTTTTGTGTGCTCTGGATGGAGGTGAGGTGTCTTTTCTGACCCTCCTTGATCTTTCCGCAGCGTTTGATACGATCGACCATACCATCCTCCTCAATCGTCTCCATGATGTATACGGCATCTCTGGGTCGGCGCTGGCGTGGTTCCAGTCCTACCTCTCTGGTAGAACTCAGTCTGTACTTGTCGCTGACCAATTGTCACCCCCATCAGCATTGTCTCTCGGAGTCCCTCAAGGATCTGTCCTGGGCCCTATCCTTTTCATCCTATACATCAAACCACTTTCATCACTCATTCATACTCACATGGTCTCCACCCAGTCCTATGCAGATGACACCCAATTATACAGTTCTTGTCCTCCAGCTGATGCACATGCCAGCACCATGACCATGCAAACTTGCATATCCAGTGTCAAAGCATGGATGGTCCACAACAGACTAAAGTTGAACGACGAAAAAACAGAGGCTCTTCTCTTCAGTAAAAGAAATGCTGGAGTGACAGAATATCCCACAGCAGTTCGAATTGGTGATGTCGACATCCCTTTTGCCGACTCTGCAAGAAACCTCGGTGTTATTATTACCTCTAACATGACACTGGACAAACACATTTCCAACATCTGCAGATCCGCTTATTCTGAACTCAGAAAAATCAGCAGCTTCCGTCACCTTCTGTCCGATCAGGTTGCAAACACATTTGTATGTGCCTACGTTCTGTCTAAACTCGACTACTGCAATTCCTTGCTAGCCGGCTGTCCTCTGTATCTGCTACAGAAGTTACAGAAACTTCAAAACTCAGCCGCTCGCCTTGTCCTGAAAGCGCGCAAAACAGACCATGCCACACCTCTCCTCCGCACTGGCTCCCCATTCAGGCTCGCATCGATTACAAGTTGTCTACTCTCTGTTTCAATTTTTTTCACCGGTGCATGCCCCAGCTACTTTTCAGAACTTCTTACAATCTACACTCCAGTGAGACAGGTCCGCTCCTCTTCCGACGATCGCATTCTTGCAGTACCCCGCATCAGGACAAAAACATATGGACAGCGCATGTTCACCTTCTCGGCATCCACTCAATGGAATTCACTTCCCCACAACATTCGCCACTCCCCATCACTGCAGACTTTCAAACGAAACTTAAAAACTTTACTTTTCCGAAAGTACCTTGACTGACGTCCCGATTGCCTGTCTGCATTAACTTACAACTTTCTCTGTTCATCGTCTCTTATGATACTTTTCCACCCATCTGTGACTGAAGGACGATCTGTTTCCAAACCTGTTGGTCAGTGGTGCGTTCATCTCTCCCTCTGTGTGTGTTCGTTGTTTTCACTAGCGTGTCTGTGTCCATCGTCCACGCGAAGTGTGCATGAAATGTGTTCTCGCGCGTTAAAAATCCACATTTTATTTATTACTTATTTAGTGATATAGCAATACTCGAAATTTACTCAGTCTGTGTTATCTACAATATCTACTCACATGTTCTTTATTGCAATTTGTTCTGTTGTAATCTGATCTATCTTTGATCTTGATCTTAGATATTTGATGCCACTCATCTACCAACTCATTATCCTTTGACTGGTTTTATGTCAGTAAGAGTTGGGCTAATCATGAGGAGTGGCGTGTGGCCAATTTGTTATTATTACAGCTCCCAAAGTCAACTTGGCAACATAAGCTTCATTAGATTAGACCACAGCTTAAATAACCTATGGCTGCCAGGTATTTTGGTTTTGTGGGGGGAGTACACTTGCACTTTTTTTTAACGAATCCGGATTTCCAGCTGTATCCTGAAAACTCACACCCATGTTTATGTCTAGGAAGAACCAGGTTAGAAATTTAGATGGGACAAGGCTTACAAATTTATTAATTTCATTACTTTATTTATTGGTTCATTATTA
>SMGT01012133.1:316800-327665 GCA_004794575.1 Lanistes nyassanus | reverse complement strand
ACCTGGCGATTGGCTGCCCCTCTTTTTAACCCCGTTTACTCGCTGTCCCTTAGTCATTTTCCTGCTGTCCAGCCTATGCGCCACATCTACTGAAGCTAAGTCTTTTTCTTCTGTTTTCGTTGTTGTCGTTTTTTCGTCGTTTTTGTGTCGTCCTGATGAAGGGGTAGTGCCCCGAAACATGTAGATTGTCTTTGTCTTTGTCATGTCTTAGCTTGGTCCAGTTCCCTTGTTTTAAATTTAGGTTCATTATTAGGTTTGGCTAAGAAATTGAAGCTGTGAGGCTCAGAAAAGGAAGAAAAGAGAGAAGCTGTGTGAAGGCGTGACTGCCATGGCCTACGAACCCAACTGATTTTGAAGGTTAACTGTGACGTAAAGCAGATGTATTTTATGTGCACAGCACCTACTACTTATCTAAGACAATTATACATCTTGGAAACCTGCAAGTTGTAGTTAAGAGGTCTGGCAAACAGGCAGGGTGGTATCACCTAACAAACTTTAAAAAGTTTTTAAGTGGGCGCATATTTGATTGCATTCGCAATCTTATCTCCTTGCCAATAGGACAAGGATGGCATCCTATGCATTTCATGACAGAAGGCAAACAACAGTTTTAGCCTAGAAGGCATCTGTGGCAAAGTGATTCAACCAACTGTTCACAAAACCTTGATTTCCATGGCGGCAAAGTATTCAGCAAACCCAAAGAGCAAGGAAAGCAAGTCCTCTGCACAGACACTAACCCCCTCCCCCAAGTAACTGGCCCTCACGTCTTTAGGTCCTGTCGCCACTCATCAAAGTCTAGCTGCTTGTCCTGGTTGATGTCAGCTGACTGCAGGGCCTTCTGGATGTCCACAATCTTGTCACGCTTGAAATTGAGCTTGTCCAGCATCTTTTGATAGCCCTACCAACAAAATGGCAGCCCAGCTACAATAACAAGAATGCTAATTTTACAGTCAGCTCCAAAGATAATTCATGAAAACAAATTCAAACCATTTAAACAAAATAGAAAATGAGTTTCATATAAAACATAAATCTGCATTTAGCACTCTGGCTGAGAAAAAAAAGCTGTACCAAATTTACTTTTAACAGATGTGCTGTAACAGCTGCAGTATCTTCACATAGCAATTACAAAACAGATGGAAACAGATGCTTACCTTCTTGAAGTAGTCAGCAATCTCAAACTCATTCTTCTGATTGGCCATATCGGACTTGACTTCCGAGTAGGTGTCGTTGATGATGGCCAAGAACATGTTGATGAGGACAAAGAAGACGAAGAAAACGAACAGCATGAAGAAGATTGGGCCCAGAATACGGTTGGCCGTCTCAAGCTGAGCAAAGTCAAAGTCGCCCAAGATGATGCGGAACAAAGTGAAGCTGAAAAAAATATAAACAGATTTCCCATTATAGTAAATCAGTCTCCAAATGTATTGCTGGTGTTTGGATCCATAGGAGAAAAGCTATGGGGATTCCAGTCATCGCTCATGGCACCCATTAAACTTACAAGGAGGTCATGAAGGTGCTGAAGTCTTTGACCTGTGACCCAAACAGAAGGTAGCCTAGCTGAGTGAAAGCCAGGAAGATGATGATGAACATGATGAAAAAGCCTGCCAAATCCTTTGCACACCGGCCCAGTGTGGACGACAGCTGTGTCATAGTCTTGTTGAAGCTGATGTACTTGAAGATCTGCAGGCAGGAGACAATTGTATTACTCAAGCTATAAGAATCAGTGAACACTGAACCCAAACACTCACAACCTTTCATGCAATTTATAACCAAAACTGTAACAGAAATGGAAAATATTCAGTCTAAACCTCCATGGGCCATGGCTAGAACCCTTTTAAGTACCATTCTTATGCGGTGTAGATTTCCACTTTCAGATTTGTATGGCTGCTAATTTAAACAGAAAACTAGCTGTTTAAGTCATGTGGGTCTTTTTAAAATCATCTTTTCTTCTATTGTCCTATATCTTTGAACACACATATACAGCTATTCCAAGTGACAGAAAGATAGTTAACTTTATTCTTTTGATTTCAAAAAAAAAAAAAAACCCAGCAAAGCAAATTTTAAACACCTTGATCCAGGCCAAGAATGTGGCGATGGCAATGGCATTAGAAAAACGATTCTCCCAGTAACTGAGTCGCTCGAAGTCTGAGAACTCGTCCGGTTTTTCTAACAGTGCCTTCAGCTTGTCGTCAACTTCGATGGTACGATAGAGATTGAAGGCAACACACACAACAGCAATAATAATGACTAGTATGTCCAGAATGTTCCAGAAGCTCTTGAAGTAGGACAACCGGTGTTTCTTGATCTGGAAACAAGAATTGATGACACCATCAAAGACTGCACAGAAGACTACTATGTTCCATCTCCTAACAAACAGAACCTATGTTTCAGAAATATCCCCATTCTCATGAGGCATGAACACACTGACAATAAACTGAGAACATGTAAGGTTATAAATGGATCCTCAACAATCTCACCTCAAGTATCTCCTCAACTGTGTAATACAGGATGAAGATGCAGAAGATAACTTCACAGGCCATGACGAAGTAATCACCAACAGTCACGTAACGAATAAGCTTTACAGTACGCATGGTCCAACTTGGCAGGACTCCGCCTGTGGCTGGAAACTCAACCAGAAGCCTGAAAAAGATCTCTCCAACGTAAAAGAATGATCTCTGAAAAGGACAATTTGAACATTGACTAGCTCCCTTTATTAATAACTCACTGCAAGGTCTCATAAAAAATTATCTTCTCAAAAAATATACATATATATATATATATCTGAATCTATTTACTTGGGCGTAATTAAAAGTCAAAAACTTGATGGCAACACTTTCCACTGCTGCCCAAAATCTATTATGTTGGTACAGAGTCAATTTGGTGTCCTTTAATACATTCTTCTAGCTACAATCAAGGTAACAGTTTAATAAAACATTGTTTTAATTTCTTTTAAAAACAAATTATGGTTTCTGAGCTTATTCCAACATGAGTCTTAAAGGCTTTGCAAGACACACCTAACAACGCAGAAAAGGTTAATGTTGGCATTGTAAACTGTGAAGTCGAGGAAAACTGCTCGTGTGCCCCGACGTATCCACAGATTGTTAAACAAATGATCGAGGATATCTTCAGATACAGATTGGTTAGAACCCAAGTTCTGCACATTGCCAGCACCACTGTACGTAGCCAACTGACCCCAGTGGGAGGAACCACCAAGTTCGCTTTCCGTCTTGTACTGCCAACTATCAGCAAGAAAACAGCCAGTGTTAACTGCTAACAGTCTGTTCTGCATTCATCCAAACACTGTAAAACTTTCATCCACCACAAACCATGGATTACACTTATGACAATATTACAATACAAAGGGTTGCCTGAAACAAGTCTGTTATATCAAATGATGTTGACTTCATCAGATCTTCTAAAAATTGATCAACAAAGTTAATGCCTTGAAAAGATCTAAAGAAGAAATACTGAAGGCCCTTTTCACAACTTGCAAATGTAACTGTAACAGAATCACAACCAGTCCATGTATTATGTCCATCTCAAGGCAAACCCTAATTTTTAATCTCTGCATATTAGCAGCATGTATATTACAAAGCATTCATTAAAGTTTTGTCTAATCCTGCAAAAGCCAGGAATCTTAAAGGTCTGACTATTGAAAAAAAGGGATCCCACAAAGTAAAAATAAGCACAAGTCACATACGCTGTGTAATCTGTAGTCGCTGGTCCAAAGGAAGAGGTGTCCTCTATCTTATCTGAATATGCATCAAAGCACTCAAGAATGAAACCCTTGAAGTCATCATGCACCTGGCAGGAGTTGGAGTGGACACGCAACTGTCGTAGGCGGGGAACCCCTAAAAGTTTATTTTCATAGTAGATGAAACCCAGCTCATCAGCTGGCAGGCTCTCGTTGTTATACCAGCGATCCCAATACAGCCCAGTCAACAAAGGCCCTTTGAGAATCTGAAACACAGAGTCCACATGTCAGCATGCCTTGGACGCAGACTCAGCAAATGCACAGGATCACATTTTCATTTGGAGTAACAGTTCGGAGCCAATCTTGAAGACAATATTGAAAAATTCAAAAGGAATGATTAAAAAGTTTACTGAAATGTAGTTATTCATTGAATAAGTTCTTTTCTATTCAGACGACCTCTAAAGATATATACACAAAATAGAGAAACCCCCTGTGAGCAAAGTGGAAATATATAAAATTCAAACTGAAACTGGATGTCATTTCTGTTTCCACCTGTTGTAACTAGAATCACTTAGGCCTGTCACTACCGAATTTTAACTCCTTGAACTCACAGGGCTCAGATATAAGGAAAACTCTTGGAAACGGAAAATTTTTAGCATGTTTAAAAAAAAATAGTGCTTGTAAACTACCTTACATTTATTAATAAAATTTATATATTTGGAAGGGTAAGTTATTGGTCATCAAAATGCATGTCACTGCTTGTACACTTCATGAATGTAAATAAATCCAATTATCAGGCATATTCTATTTTGAATCTTTTGGTGAATGCTTCTACTGTGAAATATTTATGTAGTAGTAATTTTCCTGTAAATCCCCTTCTAAAATTAAATTAAAGGAGATGTCCATGCTATACCAGCCACGTCATTTTGTGTGGTGTGCACAGACTTGGCTGTCTGTTCATTAAACATCTTTGGAAAACCAAAAACAACATTTAAAACTAATTCAAACAGTGCAGGAGATACAGCCAAAGACAGCACTTTCCAAAGATACCAAAAGTTACTTCCCTTACGCCGTTTAGTACACCAACAGAATTATTTTAATCTGACATCTCATCCCTGTTGAATCGACACCATGTCGTCTCATGATGGTCAACACATATCTGACTGTGCGAGTACAATGAGTTAAACAACTGATTCATTGCAGTTTTTTAATTTGTCCAATGTTCTATTGTAAACAATGCCTCAATAATCATATATTTTGAATTTGGGTAAGTTTGATAGAAGAGGAGAGAATTTGATCACTCTTTCGTAATGACTGACAAGACATAACCACTCCCTGAGCCAGCACCTGCATTGGAAATATCATGCTCCATAATGGCTGATAACCACTACCCGGCGTCGTACACTGTAGTGTAACATCTATAATTTACTTATTTGAAACTGCTCAAATCTCAGAACACCTGCCTCTATCTCAGTATAAGTTCAGATCGAAAAATCTATTTCAAAAGTAAAAAAAACCAAAACTGTATGGATGACATCACTTATTTGCTATGTCCATCATCCTGTTTCTCTAAGCAAAATGATACAATCCTAAAGATTTTTCTTGCTACCGAAAGATATACTTCTCACTTTATGGCAAGAAAAGCAAAGAAGCACTGCATCATTCCAAAAACAAGTGCAGTCAACGGTTTCAAACTTACAGTCCAGAAGTCCTCCACACTAGTCATAGTGCGGAATGAGACTTTATTACTGTCATCTTGGGCATCCAAAAACAGATCATTCATCACCTTGGTGTAGTAGTACATGGTCGTGCTGGTCATGCCAAAAGTGACTGCAATAGAAACACACACGAGTCAGTCGCTCACACAACAGTGCACAGGTACTTTATATAACTATAATATCCACTTGATGAGACAGAAATGTCAAAAATAAAGTCCAAACATGACAAAAGAACTGCTTATGTTCAAATGTGATCACAACAGGAGAATATGGGTGGGGGGGGTGTCCAGATTAAAGTAAAAAAAACAAAAACCAATGTCGGTACAGATTACTGATGAGGGCACTGTAGGTATAAGACCTTTTCAGTCACTGGAAAGAGCTTTACAGTTTTAGAGATTGCACTTTGTTCTCCTCTCATCCATATTTGTGACTGTGGTGCCTGTCTCATCTCCTTCACTGCCTTTCCTTCCCCCATCTTGTCAGCTGTCAGGCACCCATTCACAGTTGCTTCATACGCAACATACTTGTGCACCAACTGGCACAAGCATCCATGCCTGCTGTTGTTTAACCATAGCTAAAGATGCCACCTGCTGATATTCTATGATGCTATAAATTTTCAAGTTCTTTGAAATATGTGTGCCTACTAGACAGGTCTGACTGCGCATGAAAGACGAAAATGATGCATTATTGTAGAGGAGATGCCGGTGCAGTAAGACAGGTCTTGTGCAAACAATTTGTGATTTCAATCTGTACAGGTTAACTTCAGAAATTCATGGAGATGGTCACTTTGTTTTTTTTTCTTCTCCACACCAAAAGAAACACACATTTAACTATATCATGTAAGACAGATGAATGGACCATCTGATCAATGAACAGAGTACAGCTCACTTTTTTCAAGCACATGCTCACGGTTCCTCAGTTCCTGGCAAAGAAATTAATCTTATACTGTAATGTAAGGAATTTAAGTAAGATTACTAAGAACAAAGGATCCTATTCCAAAACTATATCTGCAACTGTGTAAGTACTATCAAAATCTACTCACTGACACAAATGACAACCAAGAACACAATGTAGATGACGAGCTCTCTCAGTGTTGTCTTCACATACAGCTCGCGATTGGTTCGTGTCTCCTCAGTTTGGCGAGTAGCCCACAGTGCTTACATTCAGGAAAAAAATGCCTTTAACTAACAACAGCCCTAAGTTTGTCAACTGATACATCCCTCGCCACCCCAAAACTGAAATGATGTGCATTTATATTGTAAAGAGAAAGAGAGAGAGAGTCTTTGATGTCCTTGAAGCAGAGCAAACAATTTTAAAGTAACACATGATTATGATGATATGTACTGAAATTTGGCTTATGAAATAGCAACTTCCTAGGTGATACTGGTAGATGTACAGATGTATTAACTTACTGAATACCAAGCCAAAAAATGGTTACTGATAAACAATAAAAATAAGTTTATTTCTAGTTTAATAAGAATGTTACTACAATATTCATAAAAACATGTTAATCACCTCAGTGCATAATGAAATGCCTAACTTTTAGTCATGGATCCTTAATACATGTATTATTATATATGCTCTTTTAAATACTAAATCAAAAGTTTAAACTAACCTCCTTTTGTACAACTGCCATAAATCTATATTAAAAATATGTAACAGGGATGCATAAGAATTCATTCAGTTTATTACTATTATAATATGTTTAAACTTTTCTAAAAGACACATCCTATCAATTAATAAAATAGTACTACTTCCTGCTGCAGTTAATCATATTCATCGAAAACGACTGATAACTTTTTAAAATTTATTTTCAAGGTACAGTATATTTGTATGTGTCGGAATATGGTTCATTGTGGTAAAACTTCTCTGGAAATCCGTGCGCGTCCATAGTCTGAATCTTCTGCTTTGTTGCCTTACTTTCAAACAGAAAAGCAAACAATAATAATGATACTGATACTTACATCTCACGCAACGGCCCATTGTAGAAAGGCATCCCCCTTTACCCGCTTTTCCACTAGACGATGAAGATGACTCTTCAGATGCATTCCTGTTCTTATTCCCTCCTGGGTATACCTGGCTGTCCGAACAAAGATCGGGATCATCCCTAATCCCATCGTTTCCATAGCTCGTAACCCAGGCAGTCCGCGACTGTGCGCTTGATGGTCGACTCGCCATCTCTCCCCAGTAATTTCAATTTAACCGTCTTTTGTGGTGGTATGTCTTAGTAAATAAACAATCGTGAGTCCCTTGTTCAAACTGCCTCACACTTGTTCAGTCTTTGAGTCAAAAGCTCTGGCAGTGCCACTGCCAGACTACAATCGAGAGCGTCATCTAATTGTAAATGTAACGAACCAAATAACTGCAAACTACGCTGGAAAGTCAAAGCTACGCTACACTTTGTGTTGCAAAATGCAGCAATGAAGCAACGTCATCCATCTGCGAGAGAGGGCAAAAGAGTTGTGCGCGATGAAGAGCTGGGTCTACGTAGTTGTTCTACGGAACTCCAGCACAGAATCGATAGCTTGGCCAACAAACATGGCTGCAATGACGTCACGCATTTTAACGCCATCAGCAATCGATGCCTCTAGATTAGACTGCATAGAAGGCGAAAAAAGCAAGCCTATCACGGACGGGACTAATCAATTAAAGATACGTCAGCACCACAGTTGCTTGGGAACTAGTCCTCTTAGTTTTATCGCGGACAGTGTATGAAGGTCCAATGAGTGAAATAGAAACAGCGGATTGGATAGGTTTATGGAACACTGCACAAGCAATCGCAAAAATATGGATTAAGATTTCAAAAATGTTAAACTTCAAATTAGAAGGAAATTATTACTAAAGGGGAAAAAAGCTCAGAAAAAAATTACGAAGAAAGAACTAGACTCATCCTTGTACAAATAATGATAAGTTTTCTTAATAGTGGATTGGAACTATCAGTCGCACCAAATCTTCTGCACCAAAGTTGGCACTTAAATTTGCACCGTCAAAGTTTATAGTCAAACTAGCCTGCTATATACAAATAGCCAATTTATTTCGGACTAACTTTTTACCAAAATATTGTGCCAATATTACTTTTAAAGAATCATTATTAACTTCAGCTGAGCGGATGAATTCTTTTGGCATAATTTATGATTTAATTTCAAAATTGATATTGGTGCAAGATTGAAGTTCTGTCAGGACATGAGAGGAGACCACGCGTACTTCAGAGAGAGAGAGAGAGAAATAGTTATGTTTTTCTGCCAATAGCTATAGTGTACTTATAATTATCAAAGTGCCGTAGGTTTGAGGGGACATTATTGAAAGTGCTATGCGTGTGTATATTATACACAATAGCAATGCACACAATCAAATACCATGTACTATATAAGCAAGTATGCATACTCGATCTAGCAGAAAAGTCAGACGGCTCACGCTAATAGCTTAGGATCAATACACCCCATGGCCCCACACAGCGGTGATACCCTTGCACTGAAACAAAGAAAAATATCAGGAATGTTATAAAGCTCTTTCTATGAGCATTTCTGAAGGGCTGTATCCCATGGCAACGGAAGGCTGAGAGAAGGTTAACCTTCTCAATTGTGGTTCGATCAGGTATTAGGGAGTCGGCAAGCACTTGGGTACGTCAGGTCGTTCAAAGATCGAGCGCTGCTCGAGTTGGTGCTTGTATAGTTGCAGGGAGTCTTCGTGATTCGAAAGAACGTGGACCAGGCTAGCTGTTAGACAAACAGAAAAAAATTAACTGCCTTTTGTGCCATGTCTTTCCTTTGTCCACCACTCGCGGGTCCAATTCTTCCCCATTCATGTTTCCTTTTCTCCCCGTGGACGAAGGCCCCGCATGCATGCAGCATCGTTTTTCAATGTGTACTGTCCATTGTGCAGTCTTTTTGGTCTTGCCCTGTGTTGATGAGCTTTGTCTATTGTTCGAGCATGCTGAATCTGATGCCAAGTTTAGGTACCCGCGTTTCCTCTCGAGTTCACTCCAGTGTCTGTCGTGTGATACCATCGCTGCTTTCTGCAGTACGCAGTAACGTGATGACGATCATCGCTTTCTGCCGTGTATATACTTTGGTGTTTTTGTCATTATTAGTGTACCTTTCCTCATACCATGGTGACTGGTCCACCGGCCTATATATGGCCATGGTCTTTACATCTGATTTACTACTGGTTTTTGATCTCCACAGGGTCCAATAATCCAGGTACTGATCTATCATACCATTTGACAGGCAGGATTTAAGCACTTTGTTTTTCTATATAAAGGTGTGAACCATAATTTTCCATAAAACAACTTGTATGATGATTTTTAGTTTAGTTGACAGATGGCTGTGGATCTCCAAGCTGGTCCTTTTCTGTACTGAATGCGTGAAGTATATATATATATATGGCTGGGTAGGGACAATAGGGATATGGGGGGTGTGTGTGTGCGCGCGCGCACGCGCGCATGTGAAAATGCGGGTTTGGGAAAAAGACTTCCCGTTTCTCACTGGGTTATTAAATTTACACTCAGATCAGGTACATAATTAGGCCTGAACGAGTTGGTCTCTCGATTTAACAATTACAATAAATGTTAAGGTGATAGGAAACTTCGTGCTAAGACGAAAAAGCATGTAAATGCTACCAAAGTATATTACTCTTTGAGATGGGAGCTCTGATAGTGTGAGACCAACAGTGCAGGTTCCCATAGATGCGCAGGTTTTCCGCGCAAACGTTTTAGCCGAACAAAAACAGGTGAAAAACATCGGGCACACAAAAGGCCTGGGCGTTAGAGCTTAGTTGCACACCACAAAACAGGATCAGGTATGATCAGCAACAGTCGGAGCGCAGCGAGGCAATTTCTCTAGGCCCTGAAGAAATCAATTGCTAAGACAGGTAAAACCGGTCTAGGCCATCGTGTGGTTGTCTCCCCTGCCAGTCAGCAGCAGCGTGATGTCCCTCCCTGCTTTCTGCCTCCCTCTCAGGTACTCCCGATAGTTCTTTTACGGAGTGCTGCGTTATGGCCCCATAACTGGTTCCCGCTCGATTCCATTTAGTCCAGAGTGCAACAGATCCTCGCTCGGTGTTATAATTAGAAATGATCTCAGTCCAGTCACTCTCTTACCCGAACTTATACCTGCTGTTTCGATCACTGTTATCAGTTAAATGTGGAATTTGGAAGGGATGGGGAGAAAAGGGCCGAGAATTCTCATTAAAGTTTTGCATCGTCTAATACTTTTTAGGTATGTGTGGTAACTCTGCAACTAAGTGGCCTATAGTATAAGCAGAGAGGTGGGAGAGTGTGGTGCTAAGTCATCCTTTACGTAAAAAGCAAAATACTTGCACAAAACCACACAGATTCATTCTTATTTTGCATGCTGATAACATTGACATTCAGCAAACAAAGATTATAGGTATGCAAAGAATGTAATAAACATAACTGAACCTGTGCTGTTACATGTATTATTAATAACCCCCCCCCC
>SMGT01012133.1:304204-314965 GCA_004794575.1 Lanistes nyassanus | reverse complement strand
CCCCCCCCTTCACAACAACAACAAAGACCACCCTTCAATCCCCGTTTTTCAAACTGCCCCTTTGTACAAACTCACAAATCCAAAAAACTCTTTTTTTGCAATATTTGTGCACGCAGCACCCAACTCTTTTTATAGTTTGTATATGTGTGTTGGTGCATGCATAAGTGCATGTTTTAGCATGTATCAAAAAAAAAAAAAAGTCAAATGTATGGAAGTCCTTTGTAACGACTTCAATCGATTTTCAAGACAAGCATACACGTACACACTGGTCCAAATGGGACAGCTGACTGCATGTTGGAAGCTGCCTTTGATTTATTGTGAATCAATGTTTGCTGTGTGCTGGCACACAATGCCCGGTCAGGTGAAGACTCAAAGATCAGCAGCAGGACTGAACATGCAGGCTAAAGGAATAGCACAGGATGGCTAGGTCTGGAACCTTTGTCTCTTTTTCAGCAAGACTATTTCCATTCTCAACCTGTGCAGGAAAGGAAGGGGAAAAAAAGCCATTGTCGATACATGTTTATAAAAAGGCAACAGGGAAAGTGTGATGGGGAGAAGACTTTCAAATGCCACTGTTTGCCATTGTTTCATGTATAGCCACCATCGTGTCACAGACTCATTTCACAGATTTCAATCATCATTTCCCCTCCCTGCTTATCAGATGATCTACATGACTCCAGACATCCCCCTCTGACACATTCAATGGGTATGATGCTGATTTACCCACCTATCCATGCATCTCACCTTCACCCAACTAAAAAGCTATTTAAACATCTCAGAACCCAAATTACTGTGGCAAATAACAGATGGCAAGCACAAGCAATGATGAATATGGTTAAACAGTACAAACAGCCATAAAGTGTTCCTAGGTAACTTTCCGCAATAAAAATACAACACAAAAAAACTTGCACTAGGTCTGGGAAGTGGAATCACTTCACATGGAACTTATGACAAAGCAACAAAAGTCAATGACAGTTCAGTCTTTCTTTGTTTTGTACTCATGAAGTGCACAAAGACCTGCTGTCCTCTATTTTCTATGTCACCGTATGCAGAATCAATATTTTCCTCAACAGAACACTGTTGATTTGCATGGCAGCTATACTGGGCACAAAGCGTCAATGCCCAAAAGATCGGTGTTTAATTTTGCATAGGCAAGGCTACAAAATATTGATCCCAGACCTTTCTGATTCCATAAAAATTATATTGTTATGCATCAATGTACTTATGCAAAAACTTTGATGGAAAAAAATTGCCCTGGAGATATTTGATTTGAGGTCCTGTAACCTACTAATGTATATGCACTTCATAGGCAGGCAGAAAAGAAAATTTGCTTGCTATTTAATGTGCTGTGGGATGTCAGTGTATCTGTGGATGGGGGATTAGGTCAGTTTTCCTGCTTCATCACAAGTGACTTTTTTTTCTTTTAGCAAATACCTCTGAGCTACATTTTTCTTTCTTTTCCTTTCTGCCAAGTGGAACATTACCTTGGGTACTTGCCCTCCGGCATTCTTTCTGCTCCAGGCAAGTTCATGATTTCCTCATACTTTATCATAGCTACTGTGAATGCAGTCATTATGTCTGAGCTAAGAACGATGCACTTCTCTTTTCTGCACCTGTCTACCAAACTTCTGTGATACCAACAATATGAAGCCTGCACCAATATACCTAGTGCACAACTTGTACTCTAACTTTCCAGATTGTTATGTTCTTGAATTCAGAAATCCAGATTTTTTTTCTCTCCAGAACATCTACTAGGCAGACACAACCTTATGGTTTTGATCTGCCACCACCATAAAAATCTGCTTTTCTGGTGCTGCTAAATGCACGTTCCATGCATTGGTTTTTTTCTTTGGGGGGGGGGGGAGGGGTGCCCAACCACTCAATCCTAGAGGACTGGTGTCCTGCACTTTATCCAGCCTTGTCCTCTTGACCTATTCAACTTGAAAGATTTTCATCAGAAAATTCTGTTACACCAGAATTGGTCTACTCTAAGGGTCGTCTGCACACATAAGCCATCAAATCCCTGAAAAGTAGGGGTCAAAGATCCACATTTGTGTTAGACATCTATGTAACATTCAACACCTGTACAACTTGAACTGCGCATTTGCCAACCATAAAATGAGGACTGATACAATAGGCAACTGGAAAGTAATGTTATTCTACTTCCAGATTTAAGAAAAATGGAAACCTAGGCACAAAATCACAGCTATCTTTGAGGAAGGGTAACCGTATCTGAGAACAACAATTAAAGAAAAAACCCACCCAGTTTTGTGTTGATGATGAGTACAGAGAAACAATCTTTCTTCTCCAAGACTGAATGCACCATTGGCCAACCCAGCATTTAAAAAAGAACTTCCATCTGCCACTACATTTAAATGTTAAAAAATACTGAACACTACACAAAAGCCTTTGCAGTGCGTCCTCAGTTAAAACTACTTCAAAAGCATCTTCCTTGGCAACTTTGGAGGTAATAAAACAAAGGGCATATCTAAAATAGTATAGGTCACTGTGTACAGTCTTAACTGTTTTTGTCAATACAGTACATGTTGCTAAGCAGCTTCAGCTGCAAGCACGAGGATTGCTATGACCAAAAGAAAGGAGATAAAAACTTTGTCTCTACCTTGCTATCTCTCCTTCGCAATGCTCCTTCACTTCTTGTCGGGTGATCTGAACAACAGAGTTGATGCCCAGCTGTAACACACATCCAACATGTAAGCCATTCATGCAACACACAAACACACACACACACACATAAGCACAATAATTCATTTCAGGCATGACCAATGCTGTTCTGATGAAAATATGCAAAATATATTATTCGTAGCAAATTTGGACTCTGGTGAACCTCTTCTGTGCATCACAATAGCCTTATTTCACTTTAAAAAAGGTATTCTATTTTGACAGGGATGGGGAAACATGGTGGTCATTTGCAAGACTATTAAAATCTAAAACCCCCTAGACTACCAGGCTATTAAACGTTTTGCAGACTGCTGTAGCTATACAGAAAAGAGAAAACAACCTGGGTTAGAGGAAATTTCAGTGGACCAATGAGTTAAAAATGTTACTAGCCCAACAGGTTAGTGAAAAATTGCGGACATCCATCATCCCTGTGCTTGTGTGTTGCTTTTCCATTATTCTGATGACATTTGTGCCTTAATAACAGCATCAGTGAGACAGATATTCACCTTGAAATCTTCACTTTTCTATTTGTTTAAATCTGTCAGACTAGCGCCTGCAGTAATCAGCAGAATGATTACTCATCTCCCTCCACCCCCCACCCTTAAAGGCATGCATGCAAACATGGCATAGGTTTACTCCAAGATACTGGTAGGACAAAGGGGTGTAGGAAGACTGGATGAGGTTAAATATTTTATGAACTGATCTCACACTTCTATGGTTTGGTGTCACTGGAAAACCAAGAATAGCCCTGCTTTTAACTTTGCAAGTGGCAATCATGCGTCAGGGCAGCTCTGAATCGAAATCTTTTGAAATTTTTATTAAAACTGTTCCTCAACCCTATGCCATAGTGTTTCACTTCTTTCTGCCTGAGGCAGGTGAAGCAAATTCACCAACAGGCAACTCACACACAGTCAACTCTCACAATGAGAAAGCACATCAAACATGACCAACTGTCAAACTAATTCGGTTCCACACAAGAGAATGATACTTATAACAAAAGTAACAGCATAGTAGCCAGAAGCTTGCAATACTAAACATGGTTCTATGGCTGACAACTATCTAAGTACATGTGCTGTCAATGACAACCTATTAACATACGATGCAAACATCACAGTGTCACGCTAGATCAGCCATTCTCTACAATTCTGCCAAAAAAGAACCTTGAAACAATTTTCAGGCCTCAGGGAACTTCTCCATAAAAATTACTGAATCTCCAGGTCAGAGTATGATCACTAATGTTAAAGATAATAATTCAATAATTCAATATTAAATGGTTACGTTCCTTAAAAACTAGATAATATGTCTCTGTAGGTCTTATAATCACTAATAAACCCACTGTTTTTCTGTTCCCCATCACTTTAGAAACAAACAAAATCTTGAAATTAGTATAAAAGTATGTTCTATTCCTCCCATGCCCACTTCTATTTTCCCTACAGTCTAACAGTTAAGGCATCTGCTTCCGAGGCAGGAGGTCAGCGGTTTGTGTCCCCACCGAGCCATGCCTAAGACATAAAAACTGGCAACCTAGAAGTTGCCCTGCCTGATGCCTGGCACTAAAGGGAATAGTAGTGGAATTGGTTGGCCTGGTGTCAGCATAATGTGATTGATTGGGACTAAAGCCTGTGTAGCCATGGAAGTCCCAGCATGGCACCACATTAACTTCTCTCAAGCAACACTATCCTAATATGCAACTTGTTTGCAACAGGATGTTATCAACAAAACCCAATCCTCCTATTTTGAATTGCAGTCGAATCCGGTTAATTGGACCACCGGATAATTGGACCAGCCACTTATTCGGACCGAATCTTAAAGAACCGAAACAAATCCTATGTACATAAGCCTAATATTATTCGCTTATTTGGACCAAAATTCCGCTTAACCGACCAAAGAACGTGACAGCGAATAAGAAAATTACGAAGAATTTTTATCCATCGACAACGGGTTTCAATGCTACGATGACAATGAAGATTACGACGCTGCAATTGTTGCTCGAATGGCAGCGAAACACACGACAGCATCGGAAGACCAGGAAAGTGACGATGATGCCCCTAATGAGTTGGTGCAAGTGACAACACAGGATGCCGGGAAATGCACTGAAACTTTGCGCCGCTATTTTATGCAGGAGGGACGTGAAGGCAGTTCCACTGCTGCATTAGATGTTTGTGGTGATTTTGTTCAAGTGCAATCCGTCAAGAGAACGCGTCAGGTCACACTGGATAAGTTCTTCAAACTTTGACTGGAATTTGGTAATTTGGATTAACGGGATTCGAGTGTATGTACTTTGGTTGTTTAGAGCAACTTTCTCTGGCAAAGAAAATTCTGTAATTTAACTTTTTTGTAAATAAAAGATAAAACTGACCTGCACAACACTAGCTTGTCTCCTGAAATAAATCTTCCCCTCTTCATCTCTGTGAATTGGATGAATATTAGTTATCACCCCATGACCCACATTTCGTGGGTCTTCTGGTTTCCATGGACGAATGACCACCTCCACTACATAGTCTGGTGCTATCAGACCCTGAAAAACAGAGGCATAATGTATCTGAAACAAACTAATAAAAGATGGTTAAGGGGTATAGCAACAACAAAATCTTCTACAAGTCTGCTTATGCCAATGAAAGGTGCCCCAAATTAATCTTTTAAAACTTTAAAACATCTCAATAAAACTGTACTTCCATCCTTATGTCATCAACTGCATCAACTGCATATTGAACAATACAACAAGATTAGGTCATGCAAATGACAGACAAGTGAGACAGAAAGGAAACAGCAATCTTAGATATAGCACTCACACAGTTGTATGCAGCCATTGCTTCTTTATCACACCAGCAGTAGTGTGGTGTTCGAAGAATATGTTCACGTTTGTCCTTTGCGTTGGCAGCAACCACACTGAAATTAGGCCAATTTCAAATAATCTGAACTAAAAGTATTGCAATGTTTTATTGATATAGTCATCTAGCATATTAAAAGAAGCACCATTTTATAGAAGTAAAATCTTAACTGCTAACATAGTCTGCGTCTCTGTAAAACAAAGTTTTTACTATTCCTGGGAAAATGCTCTTGGTTATAATCTTCTATTAAATTCTACTTCAACAGCAGCAAGATCAAAAGTAGCTTGATGAAAGTTGCCTTGTTAACTAAAAATATCCATGAGATCCTTAATCCAGCAAGCAGAAACATATTTTCATACCTGGAATCATAGCTGCAAAGCTTTAGAATACCTTCCTCTGTGGTGTTTTCTTCAACAATAGGTACAAACCTCACTTTGTAATGATGAAGTGGAACACATGGCTCATATCGGCTCATCAGATCATTCAAACTTTGTACAAAGTGCTCCTTCTGCAAACAAAAGGGAGAAATATTTGATACAGTACAAAAAGGTCATAACAAGGTATGACAACAGTAATCATGATAACTATAATTTCTCATTTACATAAAGACTTCATATTAATAAAATATTCATAAAATATCAGAATAAAGACACATTGGCTCTAATGAAACTAGTTATACCTTATGATTATGCCCCTCTGAAGTGTAACACCCATCTCGATCAATTGTACAGTACAAAACATTAAAAAGGGAGAGAGAATTTTTTTGTATCATAATACTTTATCATGCATACAGCTATTTAAAAACCCCAAACAAAACTCAAAACACAACTAAACGAAATAATTTAGTAATGAATTCTTCAGTGCACTATCCAAATTTGCTGAATTGGTTCTAGTTGCATATTAATGCTACCTGAAAATGAGACAGTTTCAACCCATGCACTTTTCCATCATCAGCCACTCCTAGATACACTGTGCCTCCTTTTCCAGAATTTAAGAAGCCATTCAAATTCCTGCATAAACAGATTAAATGTACCCTAAGAATAGTGCAAGAACAGCACAGCTACAGCAGAATCCACATGCACTTGCAGTACACATAGCATCATCTCAGTTACAAAGCAAGATTTACAGTAAACTAAAAAGGTTCATTCAAACACTTATGCCCATATATGCCTATTGTTCTAAGGAATGTAGTACATGTATTCACTATACCAAAATAAGAAAAAAGAAAAGGTTTATGTCTACAACAGCAGTTAATTAGTCTATTAACAAACCACTAGTAAACTCGCCCACCAAATTATCAATCTTTAGTGGATCTAGAGAATATGTGTGTGGTTGCATTATGCACATGCATGGAGTTGAAGAGAAAGGCAGAAAGTCAAGGGAGAGAAGGACTGAGAAAAGCAGAAGGATGTCTGTGGAAGTTGGTTGTTTATTTTTTTAATGTTGTGATTGTTGTTGTTTCACCCTGTGGTATTTTATTTAGTGTTGTGATTGAGGTTTCACCCTGTAAGATTTTTGGTCGGGTAAACTAAAACTTTGTGTCATTAACTTGCATAATTATAATCTACATATTAATTTAAAGCATTTTCCACACTAAAATTTTATGTACAAGCCCGTTTCTTGAATATCTGGGCAAATTAAATATCAAGTAAGGATGCAGATGGCTTGAGATATACTGCCTCTGTAGATGTGAAAACCCAGACATCTGTACTCAGACCAGGAGAAGGGCAAAGGAAAAAGGAGTGTTCCTTTATCTGAACAGGTCAAGGAATCAAAAAAGCATCTGAGTGTGAACAATCTAAAGTTTTTTAATGGTAGGAGGTTGTGGCATAACACTGTCACAGCTGTGATGGCATCAGGTAGTTGGCGCTTTTAGTTTGATGCTCATCAAAGTAAACTGTTCTGGGCATTTTGAGAAGTTCAAAGACAGGTCAGAAATGTGCAGGATGTCACAACCCACACTGCTAAACATAGGTGGAGTTAAGAACAGTAGGTGGGGTCAACTCAACTCCTTCATAAAGAGCACAGTCTGGCCTTGTCCTTGTCCATTTTGGTCTTTCAATGTTCAATGTAATGGAATCCTGATGTATGATTGTAGTATGGAAAAAAAGGAATGGATTCTGATGTATAATTATAAATGCAATGCTTTGTGAAATGAAAATTGTATTTATCTTCCTCTTGTGCTAGATGAAGTCTTTCACTTGGCATGTACTGTAGTTGTGCTCCTTGTGCCTTAGTGTTGCACACATACATGTATCATGACGATCAAATGTAACCAAAGTCTCAGAAGACATGACCCTGTCCTTTGGGTGGCTTCCAGGGCTTGAAATAGACCAGGTGATCCACTGAAGGACTTTACAGAAATCTGCATTGACCGGTTATGCTCTGCTGTAAAAATGTTCATGTTGTTGTAGCAATAGCGGGTGATGGTAATTTAATGATACTTCTGTAGACCTAGCTTAGACTGATGTGCAAAGTTTTCTCCTAGACAAGTTATTACCACAGAATCCATCTTAATATAGTAATATATAAGATACTTGTCTTTCACTGTATTACTGGTTATCTGGAGAGACTAGACAGATGGGATGGGGGTGGGAGTTCATCACATGAATGTTTGTCATCTGCATTGAATGTAGATGTATTACTAATTTCACTATTAGTACAGTAAACTGTGCTATCTTTGTCCCTGTTTCTTTAAAGACCAATGCCATAAGCCATTACAAGTACTACTAGTAATGGCAGTAATTATAATGTGGTGAATGTGGCCCTTACCTGGAAATAGGTTTTCGGGTGCCTTTTGCAGTCTCTGTCCCTTTTGACAATTGTGGGATTTCTTCCCCACATAGGTTACGATGACCTTTGAACTCATGGACCACATCCTCCTCAAAGGATAACACTTTTCCTCGGATGTAGTATTTTTTCACTTTTGGTCTAGCTGTCATTTGTTAAACTGTCAACACATTTTTTGTATGAAATCTTTCTCAGTCCTTGATTTCTTAATTAAGTCACATTAAATGCTACATATCCAGCATGTTGCTTGGCTCACATCCACCGGCCATGTACCCAAGACATTATTTCTAAATTCTTGCATTTACTGCGATACAAAATAAATAGGCAAAGGGACATTCTGTCCATGGCACTTCTAACAGTTTACTGTGCATGCATACACACATATGTATGCACACTTTGCTTGGAGTGGCTGTGGGTAATCCAAGCACAGGCTGCCAATAAATAAAATCAGACTAATTTTTTTCTCGTTATGCCTGTATAAATCTCCATGGCCTGAGACCAAGTGTGATACTACATGTACAATGTAGCTTCAAAACAGGACAGAATCATAGTAAAAGGAAAGGAAAAAGAGGACTGTATCTTCCCCCAACTCCATCCCCCTCCTGAAGTTGCTTTTATCTTCATCTCAAATCTTAGACCACAAGCCTGTATCAGTGTACGTAATCTTTTAATCTAATGTTATACCTCCTCGCCAACATCCATTTGTTTATCTATACTGTCAAACGGACATCTAGTCACAGTATTCACTATTGGTCATGACTGGTTGGTTGTTTAGTTTTGAACATTGTCAGCAAGGACCTGATGGGAGGGGACAGGTTGATCATGGGTGTTGTGTAAGAAGAAACCTGCAGAAACCTGCAGAAACCCTCTTAGTCTTATGGCCAGTTCTGTTAACAGGTGCCACATGCAGAAAAACTATGTGGGGCAGTGTCCCACATATAGTTTTCCAGGCTAAGAATCATGTTCTCATGACTCTCTACACGACCTAATAGTCTGTTAAAATAAAGTTTATATTTAATTGTAAATTTTGTTGAAATACATTGTCCAAAGTAATTTAAAAATTCAAGCTATTTTTTCCAAAATAACTGTAGTTGAAGCCTTCAGTGGTAAAATTTGTGATTTTACAGATACTACTGCACTATCATGTCATATTCATGTCTCTGCGGTGCATCAAATCATATGGCGTCCAATCAATGATAATATCTAAACATTACCCCAAAAAAATCAATTTCACCAGTGCTTTCTGCATTACTGTTACAAGCTATTCATAAAAAAATTCATGACTATCCATTTGCAATTCTTTATCATTGTTTATGTCATCGCACCACATGCAGTATGGACATACATGCAGTACATGATTATTGATGTATAATGAGTATGCAATTCTGCTGTCTCAATAATATAATATATTCATCATAATATTGTCTGCAATTGTGCACTTGAAAATAATTATAAACTCATCTGATACCTTCTCTGACATTCCATTGTTTTAAACGCTCAGTGTTAACACTGTAACAGTTCCACAAAAATTAAATGACTGCACTAAATCGCAATGGGATATAAATATAATTGCACGCAAAGTGATTCACAGAAACACGATTCCTGATTCAACATCGTTAGATCTAGATCAGGATCTAGATACAGACATCTCTTTGCTTAAGTTCTCTTCGAAAAACTAAAACGAGTAAAAGGGATTGCTATTCTCAACATCACGTCATGCAGGGTATGTGATCATCTCCCTCATTTACATTGAAGTACAAGTATATATATATATACACACGTTATCACTGTACCGTTTACTGCCTCAGATCAATGTCACGAATGTGCTTTGTACTGAACATAAATCAAAAGCTTCAAATGTGCGCGGAAACTTAGACTTAAGCTGCCTTTCAAACTGCGTACGGTTTAGGCTATTTGAAAGTTACTACAATATCGAGAACACCAACTCACACCACACTCAGCTGAACAGCACAAAAAGAAATCCAGATATAGGCAATCCACAGTGTTAGCGGTCGAAGGGACTGACAAAAAGAGAAGCTTTAATTAAGCTAACGTGGATTTCTGTCGTGCGAGCTGTCATGTGATGGCGATGGTTGAGAATATTCAACTTATTTCATCACAGCGAGTTGCAGAGGTCCTCCTCTATGACGACCTCATTCCAACGATTGAAAAAGCTCTTGCAGATTTTTCCAGTAGACCAGAATCCGGCATTATACAACCAGTACGCACTGTGTTGCGTGTACCATCAGCTGATGGGTATGAATGCCATACATCACTGACATGACAGTGATACAGCGTTAACTTCGTTAAGTGCATGTGTGAATGCTGCTTAGTGCTTGCAATGGGAGAAGGTTTACAAATACATACTATAAGAGTGCGCTTGAAACTTTTGCCGTTTGCACAATCGTCATGATCATGATCCTACCAAGGAAGTTACAGTACATATACATGCAAAAAAAAA
>SMGT01012133.1:272407-294562 GCA_004794575.1 Lanistes nyassanus | reverse complement strand
ACCATATTGAAGCAGGCTTCACAAGTCATGTCAGTATGACCATATTGAAGCAGGCTTCACAAATCATGTAAGTATGACCATATGATGAAGCAGGCTTCACAAGTAATGTAAGTATGACCATATTGAAGCAGGCTTCACAAGTCATGTCGGTATGACCATATTGAAGCAGGAAGGGATTTGTCGTACGGAGTACATCTTAGAGGTACAATATTCAAGCACTGAGTGGTCGCCTATTCTGTGCATTTATACCATTGCAAATCTTTCACAAAACATTAAGGGTAAGAACATACGCTGATATTTATGCAAACTTCTTCCCTCCCACTCAACTGATAGGATGAACAAAGTATCATTTGACCCCTTCTCCCCTTCCACACTTCATCTCCCTCCAGTATCCTCCCTCCGAATCTGCCCCTCCACGTTTCATTCTATTTTACTCAGAAAAACAAGAAGCTCATCGTCCTTACAGTTCCCTCTACCAATCAACCTTCAGCCAGCCACATGTCTCAATAATGCATCACTTTCAGGTGCGAGCTGAGTTTGTACTCTGGACAACAACAATGGAGTTTGTGTGATTATTTTAGTTTATTATTCGCTTTGAATTTTTATTCTGGAACAGGAACTGACACGCATAGTGACAGTGAAAGTCAGTAAAAAGGCTTGGAATAAGTTCCAATACACTGCAAAACACTGGAATTTGGGAAAAGGAAGTGTCAAGATCTGTACCAGTCCAAACACCCCACCCCCCTCAAAAAATAGACAGAAAAATAAATTTAAAAGCCAAAATCGATTGGATGTCTTTGATTACATTCACATTTCATTCACTAGACAGTCAATCGTCACTTCTAACCAGAAAACCGACAAACGAATGCCACAAGCTACCCCGAACGCTGCGGGTGTCTCGGTACATTTGCACCCACACCTGCTGACCGAAGTTGAGGTGCACGGGAGCCATGCTTGCGCCTTGGTCGCTGCCAGGCTGACTGAAGGAGTAGCAGCCCCCGACCCTCTGGCCGTCCACCATGATGCCGAGGTCGAGGTCCGCCTCAGGAACCGACATGCAGTTGACGAAGAAGGTGTAGAGGCCAGGCACTGGGGCCGTGAAGACGCCAGTCACCGTGTTGAGCGCCCCGCCGATGTTGATCTGCGCCGCGTTGTACACGATCGTGCCCTGGGAGGCCACGTCGAAAGGATCGTTGCTGTGGTAGGCAAAGAAGGCGACTTGCTTCTGGGAGGATTCTAGATTTCCAGTAACAGGGGCACAAAGTCTGGTGTTAGATTACAAAGAACCTGGAATCGCCCTGCGCTGTTATCTCATACCAGTCGCAGACTGTCTCTAGAGCGAAAACTGTTGTGAAACTTCCGCAAGACCAATGAAAGACGAAGAGTACGTCGCCTTAAAACATCACATATCATGACCCGAGTGCTCTACTTTAAACTGATTTTTACTCCAAATTTCCGATTAAAGCTGCGAGAAAGGGGAGCAAGAAATGGTTAATTAGGAGCGAGATAAGTCTTTAATTAGAAATATGTGAAATAAACGGAGAAAGGTGTTGGGCTGAATTATTATTAATTATGTTTATCATTTTGCATTATCATTATCATCATTGTTGTCTTTAGAAAAGTAGAAATACGTACGGAATCGCGTGGCGAGCTGAGACACCTGTGACTGAAGAGCAGTCAGCTGGGCAGTTGTCTGTGTCACGTGTTGTGACAGTTCGTTGACCACAGCCTCCAGGGCCGGCCTGTCGTCTGCTCGCTTCTTGCGCCCCCCGTCGACGCGCACCACCACCATCAGCAGCAGCACAACTACCACCACTGACAGCAGCGACGTGTGGTTGGAAGACATTGTGAGGAGAATAACTGTGCAGTAGATCCTCGCTATGTCTGTGTTCGCAAGGGATCACGTTTGTCGACTGATCAAATCTGGCGATTTACGCTCAGCATCAAGTGAGGTTGGCTGTCGATGTGGCCGTGATTAACGCTTTGAGCCGTTGAGTCCCCTCGCTCTCTCCCACATGTTCGGAAGGTGGTATCTCTGATAAAAGTCTTTTAAATATGGGACAAGTTCTCAATAACCATTTAATGTTCAGATATCGCGTTCCCGACACCCTCTGATACCGTTCCGAGGTTACGAGAGACCCGGGGTTTGGCACCAAGTCAAGGGTCTTAGTGAACAAGTGACTTTGTCAAAGACTTCATGTACAAAAAGAGGGTTTTTAAAATGCTTAAGATTAAACGGCTGTTTAGTTGTAACATCGCTGAATTTGGTTAGCACAAATAGCTTTGATAGATTACTCAGATTGCGTGTGCTTTTTGGATGAGGGAGGGAGAGAGAGATTGGAGCTGAACGTTTGGCTTGGCTTCGGACGAACATCAAGCACAAGGCGGCGGACGCAGTCCGCAGTTGGAGCTGAATGACATAAAGATTGTCTTCATCTCACAAATTAAGATCAATTTTACAAAGAAAATGTAAATATTGATGTACATGATTCTTGCAAAGATTGACGAGTCCCTCATGGTCTTTTGCCATGACCTGTGATTGGCATTTTGTGATATGTGATGGGCTAAATATAGTTACTGTGATCCGTGATTGGCTCTTTCTTTCATCTGTCAATATGGGGTTTTGTGGCTTACTGTGATGTCACGTACCCTCCCTCCACCACACCCATGGGGCCCTCATTGATGTTCTGTATAATCTGAGGCTGATCGAGTGTCTGGCTGACTGGCTGACTGGCTGACTGGCTGCCATACTGACCGGCATGTCACGGCACTATTACCTGTTATGTGCCCGCCCTATACCAGTTCTACCACGACAACACAAACACTGGTATTCTCTTATTCCTTTTCCGTATTTTATTATTCGTTCTAAACTATTATGCCAGAACAGGAAGTGGACCATGTAGTTAAAAAAAGTGACATTTATTGGAACGCTCATTTTACGCATTTGCCACACATTGCATGGTTTGGGATTTTTTTTAAAGGACTGCAGTGTAGACTAAGACAAGTCTGTTAGTCGATTCCTGAGTTCCTTTTTCGTCTGATCAGTCGTCAGTTCTAATAAAAAAACCAGCAAAAGAATTCCACACGTTGCCTCTTACGTTGCGGGAGTCTTGGTACATGTGCACCCACACCTGATGACGTGGGTTCAAGTGCATCGTAGCCATGCTTGCACCTTGCTCCGCGCCAGAATGACTGACAGAGTAACAGCCCCCAACCCTCTGGCGGTCCACGAAGAGGCCAATGTCGATGTCCGACGAATCTACGGCAATGCAGGTAACGAAGAAGACGTAAAGGCCGACGACTGGGGCCGTGAACAAACTGCTGGCTGTGTTGTAGACGCCGCCAATGTTGGTCTGGGCAGTGTTGTACATGATCGTGGCTTGTGAAACCACGGGGTCGTCGCTGTGGTAGGCAAGGAAAGCAACTAGCTTCTGGGAAGATTCTAGATTTCCGGTAACAGGGACACAAAGTCGGGTGTTAAATTACAAAGACCCCGCGCTGTTACATTAGACGAATGTAAATTTTCAAAGACAATGATGAAGAGTGGAAGCAAATTACAAAACGTGTCGCATGCACTGTGCAGATACACTGCATGAATGGCCTTGAAACTTCATTGAATTGTCCGCTAGAGCGAACAGATTCCATGCTTGACAAATCAAAACAAACTGTACGACTGACATTATAGTTATATTTTAGTTTTCGTAATTCTGTTTGGGGAAAAACTCCCAGTGAAGATATTGTATGGAGATCAAGGATTTATCACAAAAATACACATTATTGAAAGTGCATATTATTCGGGTATATGCGTATAGATATATAACATTTATTTGGCCAAAATGCTGAAAACATATCAAAGCTAGATACGAGGGCCGCAAGATGATTTAAAATTCGCCCCTTGACATATCCAGTCAGTTAATCTGTCCTCTTCAGTGAAGTCCATGAACGCCTCGGTGGTCTAGTTGTGAAGGGGTCCGTTTCCGAGGCGGATCGAGGTCGGTCGGTGGTTCACCCCTCGCCCCCCCCCCCCCACCTAAAACTTAAAAACTAGCAGTCTCGTAGCTGCCTATCAGACCCATTGCACTATAGAGAACAATACTAGGACTGGTTGGCAGGTGTCATCATAATGTGACTGGGTGGACTGAAGCCCGTGTTGGGACAGCAGTCCCACGTGTGGCAGCACGTAAACTTACCTAAGCAACGCTGTTTGCGGCGGGACGTTAAGCTACAACCACTCAATTATTTACGTCGATTTCCCTGTCGTCATTCGTTGCTGAAGCTCTTCGTCTGCTATTATTATCAGCATTATTATTGAAATAAACGTACACTAACATGCAAAAATACGTACGGAATCCCTTGGCGAGCTGAGACACCTGTGACTGAAGAGCAGTCAGCTGGGCAGTTGTCTGTGTCACGTGTTGTGACAGTTCGTTGACCACAGCCTCCAGGGCCGGCCTGTCGTCTGCTCGCTTCCTGCGTCTTCCGTCTACGTACACCACCACCAGCAGCAACAACGCTACGGCCGTCAACATCACAGAGCCTTACTTTATATCATTTTAGGGATGGGTGACTTTAATCGAGGACCAAGAACAGAACCTGTCCTCTCGCGGGGCCACCTGCGCTGACCGACCCAAAGCCAGATGATTCACGCGCGACTTTAAAGAGGTCAGAATGCGTGTGATAAAATTTGAATCTTTAAAATTCTTTTGTTTCTGATTTTGGTCTGCCGTCCGTGTTCGGAACGTCTCCCGAGACCCTACAGAGGGTTCTTTAAACATGGAGTGAGTTCTCTGTAACGGCTTAGCATAGTTCCAACTGATGTAGTCATGACAACGAGCGATAACGACTCAGAGACTCATTTGTGGTTAGAAGCCTAGCACAAAGACCATCAGCACGGAGTATATATTTATATATTACAAATTCCGACGTAAAGTTGTTTCCTTCTAACGGAATGCACCTTTATTAACTTAGACTGATATTTCCAGGCTGCTTTGCTGAATAACCGATAACTTTAATAAGACGAAGCTTGAGTTTAGGCTTGGGGAAAAAGCACCTTTAATATGACCACTCGTCGTTTCCGACATCACTGCAACATGCTGTCCTGGTCATCTCACAGTCACGCGGTTTTCGTATTTCAAGCGCGACCTGTGGCAAGCGAGTGCTGAGGAGAGAGTCAAAGAATACGTGGCATTTGCCTGTACTTGAGCATACAATAATCCATGGTCTCTGTAATGGAGATTCGTAACACATGAAGCTTTCGACAGAACGTTTTTAGTAACAGATAATGTTTATAACTTTTGCCATCAAAATTTATATGTGAGTTACGATGTGCTGGTATTTTAAGTCGAGTCAGTAACCAGTGCTCTCTCTCTCTGTGTGTGTGTGCGTGCGTGTGCGCTTATATAAATAATCCTGGCAAGCGGACGGCTATATGAGCTGAACTGGGGTCTCAATCTCAACCTGAAGAAAAACTGAGCATTGTATACAGTCTAAACATTAAATGGTGGTCTGTATTGCACTATCAGCTTTGTTTCAAATGAAAACGTTTGAAGGCGCTCACTGACATTACGTAGGAATTTCATTAGTCCCTCAAAAGAAAGTCTCATGTACAGTTCACACAACTTGGCAACATAACAACGCTGCACAATGACGACTGTGAGAAGGCGTGACGTGCTGGCTGGTCAGGAGCCGTCCAGTGCTCGGGCTCACGTGGACCCAGGGTGTAGTCCCACAGTCTCGAACTCGAAAGTGACGTCATCATCTCGATAGGTCGTGACCTCCACCCTGGGTCTGAGGAAGGTCGCCCGGATCTTTCCGTCACGCTGGTGTAGCTTATCCTCCCGTCCGCTCCACTCGTCTCTCTGTGCAGAGCAGTGGCAACAGTGAGGTGTCTTCTGTCTCCAGCCTGTGTGCGAGTCCGTCTTTCTTTCTTTCCTCTTGTCTGTCAGTCTTTCTTTCTCCATCCCTCTCTCTGTGCATGTGTGTTTGTGTGCGCGCGCGTTTGTGAAAGAGAGAAACGTAAACACGTGTGTCGTGTGAAGATGACGTCAGCATGCGAGCAGACGGCTAGCCTACTGGAACATTTCTGTAGTATATGGCATTCTTTCAGACGACTACGTTTTAACTTCTCTTGGCCCTAGTGGTGATCTGTCGTCGGTTTAATGTCTGAACTTTCATTCATCAACTTTCTTGGTTTTAGGGCGTATAAGTGAGGACAGGCTTTTGTTTGCTGGTTTGTTTTCGTTAGCGGCACATCCAAACACAATACCAGTAGATACAGAGCTATAACAACTGTCAGAAGAGACTTACACAGCATACAATAATGCTTCGTAACTTAGCAAGTTGAACAGTACCTTGTTGTGCTGAACTCCGCAGTAAAGGTACTGGAGACAGCTCTTTGGAAGGAAAGGGCAGATAATACTGCAGACTGGCTGCACCAAACGAGGGTCAAGGTCCTTTGGGTTCTGACAGCCTGCGTTTGATGATGCATACGGTTGTGTACAGAGAAAGGTGTAGATACAGGTGTGTAGAAAGGCATACATACACGTGTGTATAGACAAATAAATACATTACTGAAGAAACACTCTGTTACATTTAAACTATACACAATAACGCTTATACACCTGTATGCATGGAAATCACCATGTACCCTTACGCTTGTTAAATGAACTGGATAACTAGTATTTCTATTGTAAAGACGGTTTGAACATACAGTAAGAATTAAAAACATCTTTCTGACTGTAGATTTTTCCATGTGTGGTAGTAAGGTCTTGTGCATGCATGCGTGGTTGAAAACCAATCAAGCGGAACAACAACAGTGGAAGAAGAACGAAAATCTCGGAAACAAAATAGCAATAGTCAAGCTGCAGGAGACTATATTTTGTGAAATTACTTTAAGTTCGTGAAAATACAATAAAATCCGTGAAGGTGCTAAAGGGAAATGCTTTAATCCTGTTTCGAAGTAAGTCAACCTCTCTTACCTACCTGTGATAAAGCTGACAGTCAGACCGACAACAATGACGACAGATACAGCGAGGATGCCGTACCAGAGATACGACAGCTGATACAGTTGGTCCAATGCGTTCCTGCCAAGACGGCGGACAGCAAAACAGCAAAATGAAATGTTTGTTAAGTGGATGCAAATTAATCTTCACTGTACTTGATAATCTCTGGGATGTAAATAACACTGTTAATAAACATTTTCCATGCGAAGACAGGGTGTTTGAATTGCGTACAGATGACTATAGCAATATATCTTTACAAGATAGAAAGATAGGTGACTATATATTGAACTCTTGAAAGTGCACCAATGTAAGCGCATTCGAAGTATGGCAGATATAAAAGTCTGTAATTATCTATTCTCACTTTTACGTGGAATGACAAAATCGACAGGGTAATTCCTGGATGACTAAACAAAACAAAACAAAACAAAAAAAACCCCAAACAAACAAACAAAAAAAGCCGAAAAGATTTTGCGCCAATGATGAATATTTTCGAATAGATATTCGCATCGCATTTAGTTTCGCATCGCATTTAGTTACGCTGCATTGTCTAGGAATAATGCAGTAAACGATATATCTACACGAAAACTAATCGAAAATGCATTTTAGAGTCACGTGTACACAGGGCAGCATGCGCGTGCTCAGTCAGCAAGGCACTGCTGATCGAACATAGAACGTGCATCAGCTAATGAATGCGTGAACCCGCTCACGTTTCTATAGCCTCAGCCAGGCTGGCGTTCAGACCGGAAGCGGAAGTTGTGACGTTGACGGCGCCCTGAGAAGAGAGAGAGGTGTTGCGCTCAAAAGCGGGGAGACCGTCGACAGAAGCGGGGAGGTACAGTGCGGTGAGGTTCCAGTTGCAGCCATGCGTGCGGCGGACGGAGAGGGTGGGCTTGACGGTGATGGTGAAGGCACCGACTCCAATCCACAACGTGATTATAAGGCTGCTGAACAGACCCACGTAGGCCCCCTGGTGGGGGTGGGTGGGGTGGGGGGAATTGGGGGAGATATAAGACAAATCAAAGAAAGTTCCATAAAGGTTTCTCGCTAACCAGCAGCAAAAGAAACGCACGTATTTGTTAAGATAGAGGGTAAATGTCTTATCTGTAATAAGAAAAACGTTCGGGGAGATTCTGTTTGCCTTTTAATGTGCACGTTTATGGGTGAGACACTTTGAGGCATTAAGCGGCAAGGCACGCGACTGGCGATAGCGGATATGACGCATCGCCTGTCAAGCAACGGTCAGCCCCGTGGGGCCAGTTCTGTGAGCGCTACGCGCTGTCATTACCCACTCTAGTTTAGTGGCGCTGGAAGGATGTAACGCAACAAATGAATTTTCCTTTCCTCACCTCCCCTTCCACAGTTTTGTTTGGTTGTCACCGCAAAAAAGGGAAACTAGCAAACTCCACATTTCCATTTCTAAAATCATGCATGTTTTAACAAACAACTAAAATGAAACTGACGTAATAACTGTCTTTTACAAGACGTGCACCGATTACCTAATACCCATCTTCAAAACTTTTTAAAATTATAACTCTGTACATATTTGTTCATATAGATGGATAGAGGGATTTTTTAAAGATAAAACTTTAACGCTCATGAACGTTTCTACTTGTGGCATCCCTTTCAGCACCTCTGAACAAAACAAACTGACGAGTAAGCCTACACTGCTCCTGGAACTCATAAATCTACTCCCAGGACATCGTGACGTCACTGAGATGTAAATGTGGAACCTGAGTTTTGGCCACGTGACCTCAGACAAGCCTCGTTTTTGTTAAACGACACACGGATCGATGGCATGTGCACGAGAGACCAGTAGAGCGCGAGACGGGAATAGGCGAAATGGTTTGCGCTGTGTGTGCCTGCTTATGCGTGCGTGCGTGAGTGTGTGTGAGTATTATATTCAGCATATGGGCCATTAGGCCGTGACCATTCAGGGCGAATGTACATTATAAATAAGATAATGCAGTACAATAATCAACATCCATAGGGCATACGATTGAAAGAGAAAAAAATCATACAGAAAGAGAAAGAGATAGGGAGGGGGGGATTGATGGGAGTGACAGATCAGGTAGGGGAGGAAGGTAGAATGTGAGAGGAAGGTAGAATGTACACTGTACTGTGTAGCTCATGGCGATCCCCTAAATATTTCTAAGTTTACGATACTCATACACCCCAGTTTTGTGTGGCTTAAGATACTCATGCAAGTAGTTTGAGATACTCATGCAAGTAGTTTGTAACAATTGGTATTTAACCTGTAAATCAGTGGTTACAGACACTCACCCAGGTATTTGCCCATGGGAAGAAAATACCCAGGGTAAAGAGCCCCAGCATAGGACATCCCAGCATGCCGAACAGCGCCAGCGCTGCCTGCGAACAAAATAAGAGGAACGTCGTTACAGTTAGAACACTGTTTCAGCACGCAAGGGCATATCGGCCGACATTCTAACATCGTCGGCGTTAGGGACCTAAAAATTTCAGATCAGCGAACGACATTGTCTTACTTGCTGGAACGGTTGTTTCTTTCTTGGCTAGAGTTCTTCAGCTATCACAGATATAGCCCCTACCCACAATTTCCCACAGTTCTTCAACTACCACAACTACAGCATTATACGCCAACCATTATTCTACTGTTATTTGGGCCTCTAACCTGAAATATGCGTTCAACCAGCAGGAAAAAGATGCTTAAATCCCCGAGTTTCCCTTTTGCACGAAGGTCTATTTGCGGGCAGTAAGATTACCTGTAAAATTCCACCCAGCTTGGAGGCCACGTACGTCATCGCCAGACACAGGATACCAAAGATGGCGGCTATAATGACAAAAGGCATGCCACAGTAGAAGACCATTGCAGAACGCCAGCGGTTATTAGAGACTGAATGAAAAACATCTCTATGTACCTGTTAAGGGCTGGCTGTTGCCGGGTATATGCCTAATGCTATTTATCTAGGTCTTGTGGCTCTAAATCAGATTTGCGCAGAGAGGAAAGAGGTATAACTAGCGTAAATGACATGCTGGCATTTCTGAAAGCTGTCTGTGTCGTTTCTTTGTGCCCAACACCTTCATCAGGCAGTTAGAAATTTTCAATATTTTATTTCCAAGCATTCAAGACCAGAGGATTTTGAAGCCTTCTTGATCCAGCACTCGTGAAGCCATCGTTAAACTGGCCAGCGTCTGGGGCCGGGCGCAGTGCGCGTCGTTAGAGCCTTGGCTCTGTTCTAAAGCAAAGTACGTGGGTAAATCAAACATTTCTTTTGTTTAATCAAGTTCTCTGGCTGTTTAATGTCATCAACATGCCTGGACCTCGTACTTTTCCTTAGAATCGAGCTAGGGGTCTAGCGATGCGTAGTGCATCTCGCCCCTGACCTGGGATGCATGGGCGTTCGTATCTCCTGCCCATATGTAAGGACGCACGCAAAATACACAGAGCGAGCGGGACCTTACTACCGCTGTTTTGACTGGAAGTTGAGAAACAAACACTAATGCAGTCCTACCCTGGAGGTTTCTTTACTCACAATTCGTGACGCAGTAAGTAATCTATGTTTTCAGAGTCCTTACCCAGAACTCGTGACCAGAGAGTGGCCCGCGCCTCAGACATGCCTCTCAGAAAGTACGGGCGTATGATGTCTTGCAGGATGACTGCTGCCAGAGAGTTCAGACCAGATGACATGGTGCTGTGAAATATGTTATGAAGGTCAGCACCAGATGGGGCTAGTTTTATATGACAAACAAAGAGCGCTTACGGAATATTGCACACATATTTTGTGTTTTAAAAAACGTCTGGGACAATTTCGGTGAAGATGGAATGTCATAAAGTAGGTTAACTAACATCATCTTTCACATCATTTTGGTTAATCAGAAGGAGTTGGGGGTGGGGTGGAGTTTGTGCGGAGTTTACATTGTCTCTCTATGATAGCGTTGAAAAAAGTATCCTTCTCGTTTAGCACCCCTTTAACGTCGAAATAGCTTTGTCATGCGAAGTACGATTTCAATACCCCCTCTTCCCACTCTCCGCGAACCCCTCAAATCCCGAAGGTATCAAGTCAGAGTATGGAAACCGGTTTGAGATAGGCACCAATATTTAACAGTTTCAACCAAACCGCTGCACGTAGACCCCCTCCCCCCACCCGCGATGTGTTGATTGGCTGTCAGCAGGACCGACTTTTATTCCTCCGCTGAGATCTCATTGTTATTCACAAACCAATCAATGTGCGAACCGGGTGCGTGACAAACCCCCATAAATAACGGATCTTCACAGAGTCCTGAATGTAAACGACTTTGAAAGCAAAATCTAGTGCTCGGTAACTGCAGTTTTTTTCGTTTCGTTCTTTCAGTGGTTTGAACATGGGACATGCAACAGAACGTGTTTGCAACGTTTGCAATATAATTGCTACTTATGGGCTATGGATAGTCTCCATCAGAATGGCATTATGTGTAACCTATATTGTTGGTACCCTTAGTCTCTTTTGTCTTAAAACAATAACGGAAAATATTTTGCGGTGTTAATTTGTCTGGCTAGACAATAAACAACTATAAAATTTGTTGCATCTGTCTCCGCAGTCTCATGTTCCGGGGTAAGGGGAGGCGGGGTGGGGGTGGGGGAATATCTCAGATTCGATTGCAGTGAAGACGCCTAGAATACCACGGAATTCTCCAGTATTTGGTAGAACAGTCCGGCAAATTTCTGAAACAGGTTAAACTACTGAACAGGCTTCAGGCGCCGCCACTTCCGAAACATACGCAAACCGTGGACCCAGATATGGGTAGGAATCTAGCAGGACGTCGTGACTGTAGGAATAACGACATAGCTGACACAGGGACTTAGCGAAGATCGTGAAACAGATGCATCACACTAGGTACAACGAATGTTGAAGTCCTTATTTTTGGGAGAGGATGTTTTTCCTCTTTTGAAACTTTAAGCACAAAAAGTCCCAGCTTACGGCTTCGTGGAAACCTGACGTAACACTTTAAGGAGAAAAAAGTCCCAGCTTATGGCTTCGTGGAAACCTGACGTAACACTTTAAGGAGAAAAAAGTCCCAGCTTACGGCTTCGTGGAAACCTGACGTAACACTTTAAGGAGAAAAAAGTCCCAGCTTACGGCTTCGTGGAAACCTGACGTACCTCAAGGATCCGCTGAAAATGCTGGCCACGAACAAGCCGGGAAGGCCTGGCAGGTGGCTGAGCACGTCCATCACGAACAGCGGAAACAGCTGTTGAGCGACAGAACCAACCCGATCAAGACAAACACAGCGGTGGTCAGCTTCAAGAACAGGTTACTTTAAAAGGTTCTGGGGTTAGTACATAACCGAAACAGACTACATGCTTTTTTAAAATCAATATACATCCCTTGTAACGGGGGATGCTCTGATACCCTGATTCGGATTGATGATTTGGCTCGCAGCACAAGCCCCGCTATGCAAATGATCCTGCGGGCATTGAGACTTTTACAGCAGCAAATCGCTATCACGTTATTTAAGTCAAGAATAAAGGCTATACTTCGCTGTCTATTTTATGTTCCCCCATTAGTTTTAGCTCGGAGTCCCCACTTCAAAGCCCGCAACTATCTCAACAATCCAAAGAAAGCGACTGCAACAAACGATTATTTACAAGTACTGGAAAACAGGTGTCAGATTGTTTACGCCATTCCACTGACGTTGGCACATCGACATACATTAAAATCATGAACTTTAGCACTTACACGCTGGCGTCAACATTCGAGTCACATTTACATCAGTCATACGGTATATCTACAGTACTGCTAATTCTCGTGTGGAGTTGGAAATGTCCCGGAAATCTTCACAGCAAAGTCCGGTGACAGTCCGACAGAATAAAATAACACCTTTGGTTTTTTTTTTGGCTTTACATTTTAGTTTTACTTTCGAACAACCTTGCTTTCCCGACTGTTTCTTTTTCGATTGTATTTTAACTTTTTGAAAACAAGTTTATCTTGTAATTTTAATTTTTTTTTTAGAATTTGCTATTTTTTTTACACACATTCTCACTACAGCTGGTACTGTTGTTGTCAGTTATTAAATGTTGAAGATTAACGTAAAAAGAAACCAATGGACTCCTGACCTGGTCTTTACCAGTCACAGACCCAAACTGCTGATCTTGGAGCTGGCTTGCATGAGCGTTCTTATCTCCTGTAAAAGTTTACGTAAAATACACAGGGTGAATGGGCCTTACGACCACTCTTATGACCGGAAGTAGGGAAAAGAACGCTCATGCAAGCCATGTATGGTCATTACCGGTTACAAGCCCAAACTGCTGACCTGGTCATTACCGGTTACAAGCCCAAACTGCTGACTTGGTCATTACCGGTTACAAGCCCAAACTGCTGACCTGGTCATTACCGGTTACAAGCCCAAACTGATGACCTGGTCATTACCGGTTACAAGCCCAAACTGCTGACCTGGTCATTACCGGTTACAAGCCCAAACTACTGACCTGGTCATTACCGGTTACAAGCCCAAACTGCTGACTTGGTCATTACCGGTTACAAGCCCAAACTGCTGACCTGATCATTACTGGTTACAAGCCCAAACTGCTGACCTGATCATTACCGGTTACAAGCCCAAACTGCTGCGGGTCACATGAGCTGTAGAAGGCGTACATGACGATACCCGACAGACAGCACAGACCGAGAATAAGCCACAGGCCGGGTACGTTGATCCACAAGGCGCTGTGTGGGGAAAAAAGTGTACAATAAAACTGTGATTTTGTGTATTCATGCTGTTTGTCGTCATCCCGTGTGTTCATTGTCTACCCAAAGTACCCTTCCCGGCGGCTTTTAACGTGCGAGTATTTAACACGCTGCCTATACAGGCAGAGCTCACAATACCGTTTGGACACATTCGCCATCTTACAATACGTTTTAAGAAGTGTATGAAACTCACATCTGAGCGTGCCTTAGACTTCCGCACGTGAGCGCACGCTGGACTTGGGCTTGATTGGTCCCGTAATTAGAAGTCCAGATCACAGCGCCTCCTAGTGTCAGCGCCCAAAAGCTATGGCGTACAGTAGGATCTGGACGAAAACTAGATGAAAGGAAAGTCCGTGACTGCGTGTGTTCTGAAGCGCAGGCTGTCTTCAGATCACTCACAGCATTACTGTCAGTGTTCTATCCTTTAGAACGGGTCAGCTTTGTATAAAACAAGGGCACATCAATCACCATTGTATATTAATTTATTAATGATAGAACTCTTTTCTTTATATTACATTCTACAATGACTGGGGAAGAGTGCTATTTTGCCGAAAAAATGTTTAGAATTTTGGCCCGTAATTCTGTTTAAAGATGGATAATCGATGAGAGACACAAAAAACTGTTTTAAAAAGTGAATAGCGTGCGGAAGTAATGACAAAAGACGAGAGCAAAGTCTCTTCACATCAAGCGTAGTCAGGAACTTCAGCCACTCGACAAACCGCCACCACCACCAGCAGCAACACCGTCTTCATCATTATAATCATCATCGTCGTCGTGATTGTAGCCGTCATCGTCCTTATCATCCACATTGTCATCCTCACTCCGAGAAGTCCACTCGCCCGCCCTGTGTGGCAATTCTCCAGGCGTTGGTCAGACCGCCGAGCTCCATACAACCCTGAACGAGGGCCGCCATCACACCCGTCACCATCATGCCCACCTGGAACGTGTCTGTCCACAGCACAGCCTTCATACCACCCTGTAACACACAACTACGTCCACAGCACAGCCGCCATGCCACCCTGTAACAGACGCAACTACGTCCACAGCACAGCGTTCATACCACCCTGTAACAAACGCAACTACGTCCACAGCACGGACTTCATGCCACTCTGTAACACTGGCAACTATGTCCACAGCACGGCCTTCGTCCCACTTTGTAACACTTCAAGGACTTGATGTACACGAACAGTGACCAAAGCAAGTCACCTGTCCTTGGGGCTTACTTAGTTCATGTCTACCTTTCGTGGAGCAGTGTCTGGTCAAAAGTGGTCTTGACTGCCTTAAGTAATAAGCACAGTGCCACAGAACCTGCACATAAGCAGAGTCAATATTTACCAGTGTCGTGTAGAACGTACAGCAAACGCCTACCGCAACAACGGAACCCCACAGCGATAGCCCAGTCACTGAAATAAATAAATAAATAAATGCGCACCCAGGTTTTAATGTTTGTGAACATTTGAACATCAACGTTAACTAGCTGTTTGTTAAAGTCTTTGTACTGGTCTCTTTGTTCGTATCGGAACTGGAATTTGAAGTCAGAAAACAAACGAACTGCGATCACGCGCACGCACGCAGAAACAGTGGAGAGAGGAGGTGTGTGTGTGTGTGTGTGTGTGGGGGGGGGGAGACTGACCCAAAGTAGACATATTAATTTAAGTATTTGAAATGTCATTGTTCATAATGCCTTTTTCCACGCGAATGTGGTCTGATTAAGCTGTCTCAGATCGAGTGCTTACAGTCTTCGACCCACAAAAATCGACATGTTTTCTCTTTCTCAGTGTGTTCGGTGAGCGCATACTGTTTTGACATCACATGCATTGTGTTAAAGTGAACAAAGAGCATGGAGAGAGTTTTGAAAAAGTCCGTATCAAGGAACATCTTTATGTCACGCAGTGTGAGAAAACTGAAACGTTTGTAGCAACTTTAGCAAGTTAGTAAGCTGATTTTGTAAAACCACGTACAGCTACACAAAGGTCGTGACGAGAAAAACAGGTTTTACCGGCGTTCAGCGCCAGGGACGGGGCGTACAGAACAATGGCCATGTACACAATCTGAAAAAAGAAGCGAAGCGTAATGACATATAAACAGTCCAAAAGCAAACAATCAGGAAAGAAAGAAACAAAGAAAGGAAGAAAAAAAAAAGAAAAGAAAAAAGGCAACAGAAAGGAAGACAAGATGAAACTGATAACATTTTTATGGATCAGCTTTGTTGTTTAGGTTCCTGTAGGGTTCACGAAGGATGCTTACCAAGAAAGTAGTCCGTGTACATGGGAAGTTTCCATCATTTTTGTTCTATCGATCTTTTTCAGGTCTGCTGGACATTAGTCGTTTTATTGAAAGGAAATGTGTATACATCTTTGTAGAAGCGCAGGTACTCTCAAAGGCACAGAAGTCACTTGCAAGAGAGTAGCTTTAGCAAACATAATGTAGGCATAATACTATCTGGCTGGTCTAAAGTTGAGAATATTATATTATTTTAGCAATAATATTGTAGAAGAATTTCAGACCATTTGCACTGTGAAGAGACTTGTTCCAAGGGTTCGGACGCCTCTGCTGAACCGTTTTTCAAGGTACTGGAAATAAAAACACCGGATTTCGTACGGCTTGGTATAGCGAGATGCATGACAAAACTAAGCGTTGAGATAATGCTCTATATACTTCCAAGAAAAAATAGTTGTCACCTGAACCCAAGACTACACGGATCATAATAAGCCTGGCACCAATTTCAAAAATTTACTTGGCAAGTAAAAATGTATCTAGGCATTTTGTGGCATTTTCTTAAATTAAACATATCTCAGAAAATTCTTTGTTCTTAATGGGCCCTCTCCTTCCTGCAAAAAACAAATGATCAAAAATATTTTATTAGGATTAGTTGAGGGAAGACGTCATCTCTAGATGTACCCCGAACTGCCCGAAGCTCCTAAGGTGGCTCGCATGAGCTGTTCTTCCAATCATAAGAACGGTCGTAAGGTCCATTCGCCCTGTGTAATTTATGTACATGTTTACGTATGAATAGGGTATAAGAACGCTTATGCAAGCCAGCCCAGGACGCTGTGTGTTAGTCGAGTCGAAACGCCGACGCTACTACTCACCTCGTAAGCGCTGGTCAGCCGCAGGTTGTAGAAGACAGGCACAAAAATATGAGCCGAGGCGAAGATGCAGAGCAGGTAGCCAAGCCCTATGTACAAGTACATACTGGTGTAGTTGTACATCTCGGCCGGCGTGCCCAGCATGGTGATTGCCGACATGAAAGTGGCGATCAGCGACATGGCCACGGGCAGCACGTGCATGTTGCCGCCTGCCAGCAGGAAGTCCCGGATGTTCTTCCGCTTTCGGTCCTTGACTGCATAGAAAATGCCGATGGCCGCCGACACGGCCAGCGTGGCGCCAAAGATGGCGTAGTCTGCGGGACCGAATGAGTTCTTGCGGCCCGTCTGAAAGCTGAAGCGGCGATCGCTCCAGTCAGCCATGACGAACGGTCTGAAAGGAAAGGGACTGTTGGCATGGAGCACTGCTCGAACATTGGTTGAGCAATTTTTGAGTTAATTAGCGTGGTTAGTGTTGTGAATTTGCTGTTTAATGAGGACGTTTCTTAACCGGGCACACCTGTTCATGTCACTTGTGGAAGAGACTCCTGTCTGAAGCGAACTGAACTACAGTTTAACTCGCTTTTGGTGCAACCTGATCAAGTCACACATTCTCTTTTCTTGTTTTTTTTTTGCACGAGAAGCATAATTTTCTCGAAAGCAGCAAGTATTTTTTAAAAATAGAGTCTAAAGATAGAAACAATCCAGACAGACGTACAGGATTTCAGACAATCTCGACCCATTTGAACCCAGGCGGGAGTGGTAATGAAAGAGCTTGCGAAATGTCAGAACAGACACCGATGCAAGTTCTTGAATCTTGTTGGAGTATGACCTTGCACACCGGCCCGATTTCCATAATGTAAAAAGTCTTTGGAACTGGCTTAAATCTTTGCTTTTGTTTGGTTGAAAAATCAGACGTTGTTAAGTCTATGACAAGGCAGTAATCTCTCTCTCTCCCTCTTCCCCCTTTCCCCTCCCTCTCCCTCCCCACCCAACACATTTACACAGAACAGTACATCTGCCAAGGATGTGGATTTTGTAAAGTTCGACAAAATGCCTTAGGGAGCATGAAAATGTCTGAGGAGTCTGTACAACGGAGAAGAACTTAACTGGGCGTTAAGACTACCAAGTAAAATCAGACATCGTAAGATAATGTAGGAAAAGGTGCTTGAGACAAGATAGTTTCCCCCACTAGACTGTTAAGTAAAGTATTTCTGTCCTTGTCAGCATTCCAAACACATACCCCTTGGGTGCTCGCAGAAGTCAGTTTACCTACTACGAAAATAGTCTGTCTCTTATGCATTTCGTATGTATGCACATTTATACGTAGATTTTTGGGGGCGTGTCTATATATATATATATACGCAAATTAAATCCGTGCATGCATAAATACATGGATACATAAATTCAAACTTACATGTGTACAATAGGAAGATCAGTAAAAAAAAAAAAACCCATCGTAACAGCTACCACCACAATATCAACCGCAACAACAATTGCCGCAACCAATGAGATCACCGCACACTCGCTCATCGACGGATTTCAATTATCAGCGAATCTTACGTAACCCTCTGTTATGTGGAGTAGGAGAAACACAAACCTAATGGTTGTTCTAAAAGCTCAGCCTTCACCTTGAGAGAGAAATATGGCCAGGCAGGACAATCTACTTGTGGATTTAAAAAAGGTGTTTGCATAGAGCTATGACTGATGGCTGGTGAACCAATCAATTGTTTGTTCAAATCATAAGTTTTGGGTTTCAAAAACTACTTCTAGTAATAAGAACAAGGTAGAATTTCGAATAAAGCACACGTCTAGACGACACCAGGAGAAGCAAACATGAATGTCGCGTGCGTTGTCAAGACAACTCTTCAGAGGCCGAGTTTCTGGGCAGGAAGAACCCTAGGATGCAGTCTTATGGAGATGCGAGAGCGCATGCGCTGGAAAGAGGGGGAGGGGCACTGATCTAAGCTTCGCTGTAGAATTTCAGACACGGCATATGGAAACGAGGCTAAAATGAGGTCCTTAAAAAACGGATTCAGTTTCCTAAGGCTGAGCCCTTTCTTTAACAACACCATCTCCAGATGGCTGAGCTTCAAGCACGACAACCCGAAGAGTAGTAGTAATTAGTTGGTACAGCTGTTATAGTAGAGATACAACATTCGCTGCTATATGGCAACACAATATGTGATGGAAAAGAGGAAACACATTTATCTTGCATTAAAGGGGAAATGTTAGCTTTATCGCAAGATATGTTTTTACTCTTTTACGCAAATGCATTTTTTTCGAGCAGATATTCCAGACAACGTTTGAGTGGCGTGGAAAGCGACTGTACGTATTTCTCCAATGGTTATGAAAAATATTATAAGACAAAAAGTTTACGTTGTGAAATAAGATTTTGTTTTCGCTACAGTTTTCCTATCAGCTGAAGTGTCGGTCAAGTGTTCTGTTCGCAGTTTCACAAATAATCGAGACCTAGTGATTCGTCACAGCGAAAATAAACGTCTTGTCTAAGAAGAGTTACAGAGTTACGGAGAGACTTATGACGTCACATACTCTGGACGGGCTGCTCCTGCCTCCCGCCCCTTCCCCCCATTTTAGACGGATCACGTGACCGCAAACAGTACACAAAGTTATTTGCCAATCTGTAAGTACCTAAAAAAAAATTCGCAAGCATTTACGCATGTATTTAATTAAGTACGGATGGAGGCATGTCTTGATGCAATTATACTCATTTGTACGTACTGTCTGTCCATACCTGCGTCTTTATAGATGTACAGTGTAAGTATTTAGCTAAAAAGGTAGATAGGTTTTCCTGTTTATATGTAAGTACGAGGTGTTAAACTTTATGCTGGAAAACATATGCATGTCTAGGATCAACCCTCCAGCCCCCCCTCCCCCGCCAAAACCCCAACAACAAAAGAATGAGTGAAAAGGGGGACCAAGCCACAGAGTGGAAGCCGATTTCCTAGCAAATATGTAAATACGACATCTTACTTATTTTCATTCTTTCCGTTTGTTTTATTTACAAATGTGACATTTTGCTTCTGGCTGATCTAATCGAAGTCGTTCGTTGATAAACGTTGCACACTGAGTCTGTAGTTAGCGAATACAAGGCGACACGCTTTTCTCAGCAACAATTCTGACCGCGCTCATTCTGAACGACTGTCATTTTTCACGGTAAACTGTCATGAAAACCAGCTGCCGGCGATTCTAGTCGCCCGGAAGACCTCACGTTCTGTGTCTGCAGCTGTCGGTTGCTGGGCAGGAAGATGGCCGTTGGAAGAGGTACGGAAGGAGGATGGAAATTAGGAGAGAAAGAGGAATGGAGAAAGAAAGAAAGGAAGGAAGGGAGAAAGGAAGGAAGGAAGGAAGGAAGGAAGGAAGGAAGGAAGGAAGGAAGGAAGGAAGGAAGGAAGGAAGGAAGGAAGAAGAGCAGCCTGACTATTAAACTCAATCTGTGCCTTTAAAATCGAGCTTATTTAATTGGTTGTCTGAAGAAATGTCATACAATCATTCGCAACAGGAAGAGCGAGCGAGCGAGCGAACGAACGAACCGGACGGACGGACGGACGGACCGACCGACCGACCGATCGATCGACCGACCGACCGACTGGACAGCCAGACAGCCAGCCCACCCACCTACCAACCCACCCCAAAACTTAAAAAAGAAGCACAGAAACAAACAAGCGCTACTTGAGAAAGGATTAGACTGCCACTGGTTTTCAATATATTAATTCATTTTCTTTGAAAATTAAAGTAAATAAAATCCAATGCTTTGTCCAACAAACTGATATAAACGTAAGGTGCACTTACTTCAAGTTCTCAGTCGGCGACGCAGAAGCTGAGGCTACCAGGTCAGTCCGTGGCCACAGCACTGCGGGAGGGCTGTGCTTCTGTTCCAGTTCTAGTCCGCGACACGCAGAGCGCGAGAGAAAAGCAAGAAACAATCCTGACTTTTCTGGCACGCGCTGAACACTGGTGTTAGTGGGCAAGCATCTCGCCTCTGCCAGACAGCTATAGGGTCGGAGAAAGTCCAGCTGGCCAAATGAGAATACTTCAGTTGGCTTTGCCATGGCTTCCATAAGATAATCACTGCCCGAAAAATTACTTTCACACGAAGAGAAAAAACGCGCATATCTCGCGCAAATGGCAAATATCGGCATGTAGCAATATATGGAACTTCCTCTTTGCTTATTTTTTTGTTTCCAGTGTCCTGGAAGTCAGCATTTCCCCACATATAGTGGCCCCAAGAAACCCGAAGCTAATCCTGAACCCCGGCTTGTTTTGTTCATCGCAACTGTAAGGAACCGCATATACATATATCGACTCACATCGGTTTTTGCCATATGAGAATACCTCTCAGACAAAATGTGGGAGCAGAATTTTAGCATGCAGGGAGATCGCGTAAAACTTCCGACAGAACGACATTTGTTTCCTTTCTCCTTTACCCTTTTCCTTAATTTTTCAGTTGCAATGAGTATGGCACCTTTTCAGTAATCAACTACCCAGTGACTGTCAGTGGGCAACGCGTTTCACAGGGGTTCAAGCAAAGATGGCAGGTGTTTACTTAAAAAAACAAACTTGGAGGCACACAGCTTTCACAGTTTAAAGTACACAATAGATTCTAGGTGTGACCCATCCACAACCCTCGTGCCTTAATTAATCCCCAATCCCCTTGTTCAAGCCGCCACCTAGTCCGCTCAGATCGTCACCAGGTCGGGTGAGCGTAGGGCAGGTGTTAGTCTAGTCAGGGTGCTGGATCTAGGGCGAGGGGCGAGGTGTTACTGACCCTGGGGCATAGCTGGGAGTGGGACATTAGTTCCCGAGCAGGTGTTGCATGCTACCCAGGTAGGGCATCAGAAGGGACTATCAGGGCTTTGTTTTAGGCGGGAGGTGCGAACTATCGAGGTGGGTTCTTGTAGTTGACACGGGGTGTGGCTCCTGGTGTCTCTGTCCTGATTGGTTGATGAATGTAAGTATCTTGATGACCAACTTTATGTGAATGCAAGAATGTAGGAATGAACGGTTAGAATTAAAGGACTGGTTTAGAAAGGGCCTGGATAGCTCAGTTGGGAGAGCTGTGGACTAGCAGATGGAGGTTACTGGTTCGAATCCTGGTGTGGCCAAAGATTATTCTGGAGTTAAACATTGTACAAACTCCATTTGGCCAGCTCTCTGAACATTAAACTGCCTGTCCGCACTGGCCATCTTACTGCAGCTATCAGTCTGGTGGTTCTTTCAGTGCACAGTTTAGTTATAGGACCCCATCCCCCATAGTGCGAAATCACCGCGAGGTGGAAGCAAAAAAATCATGCAAGAGATTATGGATTTCACCAAGCTACGAGTTTTCCTTTCTTCTCTCTGTTTCGT
>SMGT01012133.1:252314-271626 GCA_004794575.1 Lanistes nyassanus | reverse complement strand
CTAAAATGTTAGGAGCGAAAACATTCCTGACTGACTCACAATAACATCACGTGACCAAAGGTTGTTGCTCGCCTTCTGAGTGTGTTATATAGTTAATTGACTTCAGCTCGCCTACCCGACACTCACAATCGGCGTGACTCCCGACCTTCCAGCGCCGCTGTCTGATGGGGGGGGGGGAGGGGAGGGGGAAGTGCTACTTAATGCCAGAGGGGTGCGTGGCTTGTCTTGGATCCACCTCAGCCACCTTTCTTCCACTTCAACAATCTTCACCGAGTTCTTTACCAAGTTTCTTTCTCGTGCACTGCCCGTCCTCAATAAATACATACATACAAACAGAAATAAAAGATCGCATACAGACCTACCTAAATACCTTTCGCTAAGACGATGATTTCTCCTACTTCTCGTTGATATCATCTTTATCGTCGTTGTCGCCATATAATCTGCAGTCAGTGCTGCGGATGTGTTCGGTCGTCATACCCTGGCTAAAGGCGACTGCAATGGATGTGTTATGTGGCTGGTTTGCACGAGCGTTCACATCCGTCTTAAAGGCTATTCGCCCTGTGTATTCTACGTGCATCTTTGTGTATAGATAGGACCCAAGAATGCTCTATGCAACCCGGCCCGTAAGCGCGTGTGATTGCACGAGTAACAGTCTCACATCTCCCTACAAGTTTCTATAGTACGCGTCCTGCATTTTTTTTCGGAAGATTGAGACATGTCCAGCGATGAAAGATGACTGGATAAAGATTAGTGGACGAATATGGCTCAGTAAAGATGGCTGGGTGTTCTGCAGTGCAAAACTGAGCGTAACTCATCGTGTGGCTATAGTGGTAGAGCTGATTTAAGGGCAGCTTCTAGGATGAAAAATGAATCAACACCACTTACAACCATGGCAGTCCAGCTCAGCCAAATGAACTCTGATTTGGGTGATTTTGGGTTTGAATCTACTTGCACTATTGTAGACTTCATATATGCACAGATATTTCCCAGAAGTCTTTTGTTTCGGATTATAATGGTTGCAGTTTTTGCTAAAATGTTTAACATTCGCTGATACAAGACACAAGACAAACACCCCAGTTGCAAGACACTTCAACATTCCACCACACACCGTAGACTTAAAAATCTGTGCTTTCTGGCAAAATTCTGGAGACTCTATAGACCGCAAGAACATGGAATCTCATTTGATCTCCATCTTCGGCGCCATGGCCCCCATAGGACTTAAAATATTAACCCACTTCTCTTCCACCCTTTCATCTCCCCTTCCCCCTCTCCTGTCTCCCTTTGTAACCACCTCTCACCTCTTTTCCTTACCTTCTCCCCACTCCCTTTCACTAGTCCCGATAGCACACACCTTTCTATTGGCTGTAGTATCCTCGCCACTGATTGGTTTAACGCGCTCTGCTTCATATGCTCACTCTTTCCCACATTCTCTTCCTGTACATCGAACGTGCATAATCAGGGCCCTTGTCAGCTAAGTGATTTTTATTTATCTGTTATCTGTCTGTATCTGTTTGTGCTGTCCTGAAGAAGGGGTCATGCCCTGAAACGTTGACTTGTCTAATTCTCGCTTGGCTAAGTTTTTTGTTGTACCTATTTTAGTATTTAACATTCAAAAAGGAGTGTATTTGCATTTCCCATGTATTGTCATAAGTAACCACAATACCGACAAGAAATCTGGCATGGACATTGACAAATGGACAAACTAAAAATTGACATAGCAGACATGGTAAATATTTTTGGTGGTGTTTCTGATCAATGAAACTTGAGCAAATTTTTAACTTCTCACCATATGCCAAGAGATGCATATATCAAAAAATCCTTTGACCAATTGTACCTCTAAGTGTGCTGAATCACTGTGTCAAATTTGACAGCAGTCCATTCAGTACTTCTTGAGATAACTGGAAAACCGTAACCCAGGTGGTGAAAAAAAACCATATTTTGAGAAATCAATCTTCAAAGTTTTCATAAAGTTTACACTTATTCTCTAGATCTGCATATGCAAAAGTTGTGTGTCCTACGAAAAAATCCTTATTTTATGAACAGTTATCTAGATTTTAAAGTTATTCATGCCTTTCTGGAAAGTAGAAAGCCTCCCTGCTAACATTTTCCTGTGCTGCTGGTGCTAACATTGAGCTATAACTAGGCCTTGTTTTCAGACACTAAACAAAAATGCTAATAAAACGTATTAATACCGCAAAGATTTGCACAAGAGCAGAAGCAGATGAAAGTAGATAGGATACAGAGTCAAAATTAATCATAAACCCAAATCATGCAAAATATGATTTGGGCTCATTTTTCAACCTAGAAGCTGCCCTTAGACAAAACCCGGTTCACTTGCGAGTCAGAGCACGAAAACAGTAAACTAATACCGCCGCAAACACTGTACTGATATGTACTTACCGAGTCATAATGTGCTCACAAGTATTCTAATGCATAATGTTTCCGTTGAATGAACAATAACAAGTATGAATCAAATACAAATACTGACACCACCACTCCCAGGAACATTAGTCTCATCATTTCTTCCTTTCTTTCTTACTTTCATTCACTCGTTTATTCATTCTTTAACTGTGAGAAAACAACTATTTCAGCTGTTACCAACTGAAGCAGTAAGCTAACATGAATTCAAATTGTAACACACGCGAATACCTAAATATCTGGTAGTTATGCTGTCAACTTTACCAACAGGCTAAAGTTATAGTGAAATTCATAATGTATGAATGACATTCCACCAACTATTGACGCTAACATTCATACGAAAAGTAACTTAGTTTGCGCTGAGTCTGCCATTGTCATTGTGTTAGTTATAACAATTTCAAGGTAGCAGAATCTTTAGGGAGACAATAACCTTCTCAGCACAATAAAATTTATTGAGAAGGCAGACACAACGAAAACTGCAGATCTAGAGGCGATGTATCCCCTTCTCCCAAGCTTTACCCCTCCTCCCAACACAATGCTGGGAGCCATAGAAAACGAACTTTGCTAGTTCAAGCTTATACCATCTTCACTGAGCACACAAGTGCACAACCACTCACACATACGTACTCCAGTACATGAGCACTCATGCTTGGGCCTGCTCTCTCTCTCTCTCTCTCTCAAACACACACACCCGGCATCCCACACCCGCACACACACACACACGTGTTCTTATGTACATGCGTGAACCATTGATATCACAGATTACCATCACTGATTCACACAAGATTGACGAGCGATAGCAGTCCGTTACTCTGTGGTTCGTGACATGAGGAGAATTGGTTTTATCAATAAGGAGCGAATGGGGAAGTTGGATGCAATAAGGGGGAGGGGGAGAGGGAGGGACCGACTGAGAGAAAGAGCGAGAAGGGGGAGGAAAGAACTGAGGAAAGGAGAAGAAAGAACGTGTCCGGAATGCTGCCTTGTGCTGCGTCGATGTCGAGCGTCGAAACGGAAGACCTGAACAGCTGGTCGTGGCAACCAACATGGAGGACGTGAGATCGTAGAATTCCTCGCGAAATGATGTACAGATGTCATGGCAACGACGGTAGACTGAAGTCATGTTGTCCCAGAGGTTAAAAGACGCCTGACGGAAAGCAGTCCCAGAAGTTAAGAGTACAGCGCCGTGGCCATCCACTGAAATCAGATGGGGTCATCATTATAGTCTGATGGACGGATCTGATCGTGCGTTGATATCAACGACGTCTGCAATTTGTGTGTTTTATGTTTGTGTGAAAGCCCTCCGCAGCAGCAACGACAACGATCTGGCAAGGATAAGGCCGTCAGGCTTACCTCACTCAGATCCATGGTGATCTTCCCACTTGCTGACTTTTTCTTGAATAGTTCTGAGCACAGAATAAAAGCCACAAAACATTAAAGGTCTGAACATTTCTAATGTAACAACATGCGTGTTAGGCTGTAGGTATTATGTATGTTATGTAAGGGGATAGATGCAGTACAGATCAGTATAGAACTTTCCCACGTAAGACAGGTCTGGGAACTGACCTCCAATGCTCTCAACAGACTGCACAGCAGACATACATGCAATGTTTGGAGCACCCAGCACTCGGTCGCCCATGTACAGACACCGCATAATCCAAAACATTCACTGTCCGCATAGCTCACCAATCACAGCCACACGTACAGGCCATGGGAATTGAAGCCTCAACACCCAAGTAAGCTATATAAGCCTTGTTAGGACTAGTGGTTGGGGACACGAGACCTGCTATGGATGGGACAGAGCAGCGAGAAAGGGAGATTAGAAGATGAAGCCCCCAGGGCACCGGGGAGACAACTGTCACGCCATGGAACAAGAGGACAATTACTAAAACTCTTGAAACGTGACCAGGTTGCGTGGCTTTTGTGGAGTGCTGAGAAGCTCCGACTATGTTAAACTGAGTACAGACAAAAAGCCACGAAACATTAAAGGTCTGAAGATTTCGGAGCACAAACAAAACGCAACAAAGAGGAAAGGTTTGAAGTGTTTTGAGCTAAAACAAAACAGAATAAAACAGGAAAGAGCAAAAATTTCTGTGCAAAATTCAAACAGGAAAAATCATGAAAAGGCTTGTCGTGTACGCAAAGGAAACCTGTGCAATGACCTGGAATCAAACAGCAGCACTACGTCTCACGGCTCGACATTATAGCCGGAGACGGACAGAGTAATGGGTTTCCGTGAAGCATTGGACGGATGTGACGGGCTGTGGAGCATTTTGTCTTAAAAATTATTTTCCTTTGAAACAGAAACTGGTCATCCGATAGCAGTTATTGAAAACATGTTTTCCAGCCAGAAACTATTCAGGTAATGACAGCGTTCAGTATTTCGATGTCAGAAATTCGGCACCTGCCTGGCTTCTGCCGAACAACAAGCACAACACGCCATTATGAACGGCCTTGACTTTTGTTTTGCTACCCTCTCCGACGCAGTTATCCTCAACGTGCAGTCTTCCATCGGTGATGGCTATATCGACGAAGTTTCGTGTACTGTGTGACGTCACGACTTCAGCGGTAGCGACTTGTTTACACTAGAAACAAGTTTATACCTACACTCTAACCCTAACCGTACCCAACCCACCCCTACACCTCCCCTACCTTCACGCCGAACAAACTAAAAAAAGGGGAAAAAAAACTGGAAGTAGGGGAATCGAACCACCGTGTTTCCGACTGTTAAGCCCCAAACTTTTACCACGCAGCTATCCTCAACGACGGCAGAACATACTTATTGAAGCTATAGGCTGCCCGTTGTTATTGTTGTTTTGGGAGGGAAAGTGCTTCCACCGCGCGGTGATTTTTCACCAAAAGTGGGGGGGGGGGAGCAGTGGACTTGGGGAAGGAAGGGGGGAGGAGGAGGGAGGCCGTGCTCTGAACTGGTGGTGGCCACGTGCAGACCCTCTTGATGGTCGCTTTTCTGGTGTGCTGTCGCTGCTGGTGAGCGCTGGCTGTATGTGGCTTGAGTGGTGCAGTGTCTGCCCTGCGTTTTTTTGCATGCTTGGTTGTGGAGTGCGTTGTCCGGTGCGATGTTTATGCGCTGTTGTGTGGACCTGTTTGACTGGATGATCTGCAGGTAGACACTGTATTTTGTAGTAGTAATCTTTCGCTGCTTTATAGCAGTTCGCAATCTTAATGACGCCTCAGTATAGTACACCAAACTTCGTCGATTTACCCATCGCTGCCTTCCATCCCGCATGATGAGATGTGAAGGGCCGATAACTTGCCTTAAATAAAACCCCACCCCGGTTTCTAGCTAGTCTTTACGTTTGAAGACGGAGATTGTGTTCTAGTTCTGACCAGCTATCTGAGAACAAAATCGTTGCCCCATATAATTATTCCCGGCTCGTTCATTTTCATTCCAGAAGGTGGGCCTGGACTTTTTGTGGAAAAAATCACATATTTACGGGATTACTGCAGAGCAAGCACAGCCTGCTGATGTCAATAATAATCAGAAGCGAAAATAAGAAAGAAAACCTCGAAAAAAAGAGCGAGGGGACAGGGCGTCCAGACAGACACAGACAGAGAGAGAGAGAGAGACGACAAAGAGACAAACTCAAACTGACGGTAGAGGGTCAGGATGCGACAGAAGGCCTGCAGGAAGTCGTCCTCATAGATGTGGCCCTCTCGGTCCCCATAGCGACGCACCACGCGGTGTAGCGTGGCCGTGTCCAGGGAGAAACCTGCAAGTCGTCAGACCCGTGTCGTCAGCGGGACCAGCACGCACGCAGCAGTAACATTTGTCGTCATTTTAGCACGTGAGGCAGGCCGATCAACGTCCGCACACATTCTCACTCTCCCCTCCCCCCACCTCCCCCCGAACCCGGCCACTGTCTTTTCCCTTCTTGACTCCGCGAAAAATGCACTGCGCAAAAACACGCGGGTGCATCTTTCGTGAATGCCGAACGAATGAGTATTTATATTTTCGGCATTTACGTGCGATTTAAACAGATTTCCTCTTTGTGTTAACCAACACTTTTCGCCAGTCTTTGTGTCAAGAGGAAAAAGAAATCTCCCTAGTTGTGACAGTTTGTCATCGTTTGGCTGGTGTCAATCAGCTATCGCTAATCCCTCTATTTTATTCTCTTCATCGCATCCTTTCCTTTTTCCGTGTCTTTCATTTATCGTTTTGTGATGTTTAGTAATAATTAACATGTTATCATTTTCATTTCTATGCTAAGTTTCTGGCTCAGCCGACACTGCATTTATTGACAATTGTTGGGGCAGTTCCCTCATGTATCGACCCCCTGGGCAGTTACTGAGACCCCGTACTGATAGCCCATAAATATCATACATCGACCCCCGTGGACAGCTACTGATAGCCCATATGGATCATGTATCAACCCATGTGGACAGGTTGCCGACCGATTTTTTGAAAGAGGTCCTTCAGCTCGCTCGCGTCTATAGTGCGGTCGTTGTTGACATCTGCTTCCTGGAACGTTTGCTGCAAGGGAGACAAACATTGCGAATTAAGGGAAGTAACCTTACTGCAAACAGAAAAAGAGACAGCTAGAGACAGGAAAGGGACAGGCAGAAAAAGGGAGGGACGGTAAGAAGAAGGAAAGGAGCAGGGAGACAGAAAGGAGGGAGCGGCTAGAGAGACAGAAAGTACTCACCATCCACAACTGCAAACTTTTCCAGGCGGCCTTCACCTTCTCTTGGTCAAGAAGACCGGTGACAGAAGGCTAATACGTCAAGGAACTGATTTTAGTACACTGTAGTTAACTCGACTCATTTTGCTAGCTTACAAAGGCCGTCGCCAAAGTTACACCCGTGTTATTCACCATTTGGAACCGTAAAATCATGCACCCTACAGTAGGTATTTTTATGTGGAAAAGAAATGTAGTAAAATTGTATATTACACAAGCAGCTGTTACAACTGAATAAGTCTGTTTTTCAGGGATCTGCGGCAGGAGTAAAGTGAAGGAGTTTTTCTTAACCGCTGAAACCAGCGGTTCGCACAACGCGAGAGAAATCCTTTTGAAAAGATTTCTAAAATGCAACCTCACATGGGCGAATATGTTTCAGGAAAATTTCCAGTAGGAAACACATTGTGTGACACAGCCTTAAGCGACAAGATTCAGTTAACCTTAGAAAGGATACATCATACAAGGCCAGAAGACAGCGGCATGTCTCCATAGAGAAGCCATCATGTTTGTCGTATGCTGGCGAAAAAAGAAAAGAGATTGTTCAGCAACCACATTTTGAAACCGAAGTGTCGATTACCGAGTACACGCGACAAAACAATAAAACATGGGAACATGCAAGACGCCACAAAAACACGTGGACATGCAAGACGCCACAAAAACACGCGACAAAACACGGGAACATGTAACACACGACAAAAACATGTAACACAAGAACGCGGAGGAAGAAGTAAAGGATGGAGAGGAGATACTCTTTTCTGATGCAGATATTTGGCCCGTAGTTAGTGGTGGGAACAATAAAATGACGAATCGCGCATCATTTCAAACACTCATTCAGTATTACATATAGTTTAGCATATAGAAATTATTACATATAATTATGGATGCCTGCTGTTATTCAGTCTGTTCACAATCCGACTTGCTCTAGAAATAGCTAGCACGCTCAGATATTGCCCATAAAGAAAAATGTCAACATACAGTAATCTGACAAAAGACGCTGCGCACGCACACACAGAGAACGGAAAGTGGAGTGGGAATAGTGAAAGGAGAAAGAAAGAAAGAGAGAGAGAGTGTAGACACGCACTTTTTAATTTTGCCTCTGACAACAGTTTTTGCAGACCACTGGCGTCAACCTTGCCATCTGATCCCCGATATTTCTGAAACAGTATGTCCATCAAATCGTCTACGAGGTCTCCAAACTCCTGAAAATAAAATAACAGACGATGAAACATTTAGCGCTCCAAAGTGGACGCGCACAGCAGGGTTACTTAAACGGTTTTTTCCAGCTTGGCTGAGGGTTTACAAATGTTCGTGCAAAATGCCTCCGTAATTGCATGAGAGTGAAGCCTTGGTCGGGTTCCTGAGCGGAGGATGGAGGATGCAGTCCATTATCGAACCGGACCAGACAAAAGAAATCAAAGGTGCTGGTAGAATTTAACAAAGACACGTACACGTATAAGCCAGAGATGTCCCATCAGGTTTAGCTGGGAGCAAACACGACTGTGTAGCTTTGTGTCACAACGCATCGTTTATCGGGAAATTTGAATACTGAGGAACGTGTTCTCAACGCTGATGCTTTAAGGATGGATGGATATGGCTTGTCACATTTGTGGGAATTCGCCCTTCCCCATCCCACCTCCCCACCGCCTCACCCCAACAACAATGAGAAAAGATAAGTTAAGGTAAGATAAATCTGTTTTTGTCGAAGGTAACGGAATAAACAGACAATGCTTTTTTTTTAAAACATCCACTACTGTTTGAGGGAGGCAGAAAGAAGGGTGAGAGAGAATCATGAAAACCTCCTTCAAAGCTTACAATCAGACTGCCTGCAGACATGGGTAATAAGCAATCTCTTAAAGTGAACGAAAATATAGCAAATTGATGAAATAATGCTCACCCTTGTGGGCCCAAGCTGATCTTCAGCAGGTCTGAAACAAGCAGGAAAATTGTCGATAAATCTTTATATCAATCCCGTTTCAGGATGCAGTTAAACATGCACGTCCACAATCAATAGTACAAGAGATTTCAGCCGTCCATCAACTTGCCCCTCTTCCCCCAAAACAAGTCCCACGTCACCTCATCAGTCAAACATGCATACATAATATTCTTGATTACTTCATATTTCCTCTCATAAAAAACTTTCCACTTTCTTTCATACACAATAACGGCAAACTTATCTGGCTGATATAACATAAGAGTAAAACTGACTGATATAAAAAGGGCAAACTTAACTGGCTGATATAACATAAGAGTAAAACTGACTGATATAAAAAGGGCACACTTAACTGGCTGATATAACATAAGAGTAAAACTGACTGATATAAAAAGGGCACACTTAACTACCTGATATAAAATAATAAGGGCAAAATTAATTGACTGATATGGCTGTACCTGACGTCCAAGGGCAGCTCAGAAAATATTCTCAGATAGAATTCAGCCTCCTTGCCCGGCAAGAAGGTGCAAGGTACAATGATGTAAGTGCCAGGGTCAAGGACAAAGTGTAAGGCGCGCTCCCTGTAGGGCCAGAAAGCCCCGGATGTGTCCACCAGCTGGGGCGTGTGCTCGTAGTAGTTGTCTGCCGTTAGTCGGACTGGCGGCTCCTTGGCAGGCTTCAGCTGCCATCACACAGTACGATAAAAGATTTGTGTCGGTCGTCATTACGCTACCCTTCCGTGCAGTCTTGCATTGCGTCGACAGAATGGGATGATGGCGTTAGAAAGTTAAAGGTTGTGTGCAGCTAGGTTTAACTGGTCCACCGCGTGCACAAGATGCTGGACCACGTTACAAACGCAGTGACGTGTGAACCTGTACGTTCGTGTGCGTGTGTTCAGATGCTGGGCGCATTCGTTTGTATACGCATGTTTCACATAAGTGTGCTAATTCAGCGCAGACAATCTGACTGCAAAAACAGGCTGTACAGTCTAAGCGGACATCCTGACGGACGGGAGATACACGTACAGTGGCCGACAGGGTAACATCTTCGTGCCTCCTGCACCGGTAAACTAAATAAATAAGTAGATACTTCAATCCCAAATCTATGATGTGTGAAATTTAAAAAAATTGATAACAGATCCAATTTGCTTAGCATATGTGGATAGTTTCACTACAGATCTAGTCTGTATGGTGAAAGTAGATGGTTAGTAATTTTTCTGCTGTATAGTGTGAATAGTTTGGGCGCCAATTTAGGATGTACAATGTAGATATGCAGGTCTAGTCTGTATACATGATACCCAGACAAGCTGTAGCCATAAACTGTAAGCAGTCTGCAGACAAAGGGTGCAAGTAGACGGGGTGAGCACTGACCCTGAAAATGACGAAGCCGATGTTGAGGTCCCCAGCGTGCAGGTGCGACTTGCCCATGACCTCCAGCAGTGAGATGACCACACTGCTTGGCTTTCTGTTGTCCAGTGTAATGCGGTACTGGGGGTTAGTCCAAAACTGACCTGCACATGCCACGCATTACAAGAACTACACTATCGGATATCAGATTCTTTTCTAAGCGCGCAGGCGTGGCTTGGGCCACGCGTGGCATGTCCATGTCTTTTTTTTTGTCTGCCAGTTTATTTATCCGTATGTTCGTCTGTTTGTTCGGATTTTTGTCTGCCTGTCTGCGTGTGGTCTTCCTTTGTGTGCCTGCGTATCTGCGCGTATTCTTGCATTCATATCATTGCGTACGTTTCTGTGAGTGGATATCTGCATATCTCTTTCTGTCCTTGATATTGCACGTTCCGCAGCTTACGAGAGGTAAAGCTCTTCAGAGGTCCGCCAGCGGACACGTCCTTGACCCAGCTGCCCCTGAACGTTGTCTGTTTCCACTTTTTCTTTCCCACCTGAAACAGCACCAAGGCGGATTCTTGAGACACCAAGAAGCATTTGTGAGACAAGCTTTTTGTGCACAGATTTTGCGAACAACTTCAAGCCAGATAACGTACGCAATCCCCGGTAGGGCACTGGGATCAAGTTTTGGCATTCGGAATGCACTTTCGAGAACATGGGACGTTCACCCCTCGTAAATGCTAATTTCACATCAAGCAGGGCATTGCTAAAACAACGAGAAGCCTCTTTACCTATGACGTCACATAGACAGAGGCCTGCACGAGACACACGGCCTTTCGTATCTTCTTTTTCGTCTACAAAATGCCCGTATGTTTCAAAGAGTTAACAGACTTATGGGTACTGGTACATGTTCTATCACATACTCTAAGAGAGATACCAAACCAGCCTAGCCCAGGAGAACAGTAAAATACAGATACAAAGTTAATAAAGACACAACAAATCTAGGCATAAAAACATAAATCCCCAAAACAACTAGTACCAAGCTACTTAATCCGCGTACTTTTTATGGTCTTGGTATCCTAGCATACGTGTTCTGTTTCAGGCTTTTCTGAATTTAAGAATTTCAGAATTTATTATTTTCTTCCTTCACCCTCAATGGGGTATGAAGACAAGACATAAGCAACAGTACAACAAAGCAATAAAAAGGTGAGCAGAAATTCACTTTGATAAGCAAACGAATCAACAACCTATCTTTAGAGGCTCGCAAGAGCTTGCTATAAAGTGAGTGAAAACAAACATACAGTTATCCATGTGCACAAACGGGTCAAGTTCTTATTGTACACTTCATATGACGAGGTTCTCCGAACAGGTTAAGAAAGGTTTTTACAATTTTACAAACTTGTTTAACAACTCCCCCCCCCCCCCCAAAAAAAAAAGGAACATGGAAGCCAAACAGGGGAGTTCCATACCAATCCGTCTTGTTTATTTGATGTGAGAAGATCTGGTGAAAGATGACACAGCTCTAGCTCGTCGAAGTTGCTGATGAAGTCCTCCACACTTATCCTGTCAACAGACCCCAGTTGTCATCGCCGGCGATTATTGTTCTAATTTGTTTCTTCCTCTCTGTTCTTTTATTTTTAAGTGCTTTGGGAAAGCTGGAAGTTGGATTATACTCCTTCTATGTCATGGTAAAGGTTGCTCGAGTGGTCATGTTCTCTTTCTGTACAAAAAGCGCCCGTAAGTTTCACAAGGTCAATAGTATTTTTGGACGCTGTGCAGATAACGCGGGATACGAAGATTTACGGAACCCTGCACAGCTTCTAAAACTGTGTTCTCACATGCCTCAAGTGATGTGAGTTACTGGATCCTCCGTTTCAAAAGTACCTGACAAAGTTTGTTTGTTCCTTGCCTTTACCTCGTGCAGCTCTCATTCGCAAAACTAACCACACACTTATCTGCCGTCCATAGAAGTACACACATTTTAAGATGAATCTTTTGTTTGACTTCTCTTCATAGACATTACCTCGTCTCTCCCTACTTCCCACACGAATTCTTTTTGTTAGTGGCGCATTACACAAATGCAAGACAGCTTTTACATTATTCAAGGCAAACAATCGGATAAAATTAGCATTTCAACCAAGTTTTCTTAGCCCCCCTTTTCAAGAGAAAGTTATGTTGCTAGCCCTTTAGCTTTTAAAGAATTCTGCTTCGTATTCTTTTCTTTGGTAATATTTCCCTGATGTTCTGGAAGAAGGGTCGATTGTAACGGCATTGTCTTATGTCATTCTGAGCTCATCTGACATTGTCTTATGTCATTCTGAGCTCATCTGACATTGTCTTATGTCATTCTGAGCTCATCTGACATAACTTGTAGAACTTCACTGCTAAAGAGGAGCGGAGCAAAAGGCTCACCTTAAAGTGTCTATTCGACATGTTTCAGCATTTCTATCCTACATCACGCAGTGTGGAAAAATAGGAAATAAAAATCACAAAGGAAAAAAAAAGAATACTCGATCGATCAGCGAATCACAATAATTTATCAGCACAACTGACAGTTAAGATAATAAACCTTTAACGAACTAATAAAGGAGAGAACGAAGAAAGATCTGAAGGAAAGAATGATGACTAAATCAGAATGAAATTTATAAAAAACCCGAATACCAGAACTCGCCGTCGTCTCGCTTTGTGAACGCATGATCCTCTCGTTCGCTGGAGCTGATATCCTGCCAGGCGCTATCGCTGAAACAGTCCAGAAACACGCACAATGTTGAATGAACACGCTCCTTTTGTCTTCACGTGATAGAGGCCTTTCCTAATGCACTTTAATTACTTGTTAGACGCTTATAAATGCTTAACGATACAGAGCGCCGTGGGTTTAGATCCCGTGTCGGGGAAAAGAATCCTTGAGTGTGACCCCTAGGGACTTTCTCCCGGTTCTCCGGTTTCCTCCCCTTTCCGATTTCCCCAGCAGCTCCTCGCCCTCTCCCTCCCCTTCCCGGACTTGACATCAAACAATAAACAACCACTCAATATGCTAGACGATGGCGTGCCACTGTTCATAAGAAAAGATTATTGTCGCTGACAGGTTTGCAGACAGATGCACACGTAAGGTCACGTTAGGCAGCCATGGCCTCAGGTTTTCGTCAGCTGTCATCTTGTGACTTGTCTGAAAATCCTCTCTACTTACCTGCTATCGCAGCGGTTGAGTTTTTTTTTCCAAAGGAAAAATGGGAAAAAAGAATGGTCTACTTTTTAGATAACAAAGTGAACGTTTACTTCTCAAACCACATAGTGAGCGCTTACCCGTCAGACCACATAGTCAGCGTTTACCTGTCAGACCAGACAGTGAGCGTTTACCTGTCAGAGAACTTAGCGAGAGTTTACCTGTCAGAACACTCAGCAAGCTTGTACCTGTCAGACCACAGAATGAGCGTTTACCTGTCAGACCACGCAGTGACCTCTTACCTGTCTGACCAATCTCCGTTCCATTCTCCTTGTCCGTAGGGATTCCTCAGCAGCAGCAACATTTTCTTCTTACCCTTGTGTGTCACCTGCAACAACTGTCTCCCTGTAGTTTACCAACACACTGAGTGCTGAAAAGCTAACCATTGCAACCAATAAGGCGAAACAGCAACATCTCTGCCCACATCCTTTTTCTGCCTTAGTTTTCCACTTTACCTGAGACTGCAAATTATTTTGATTACTTTGTTCAGCACCAATCGCGGGATTTCTTTTTCTTTTTTAATGCAGATCTGTCGCGTGTGAGTAAGAACTTATGTATCCTTCGTACTGATCCATCAAATAAATATTTCATTAAAATTTCTTTTGTCGACTTCGATAGATAATTACTCACCTACATCTGTAGCAATGGAAAAGCGGCCTGGGAACTATTATTCCTGTTAAAATTACTGATAACTATTTCATTTGCCTTTTAAAGGGGCGTGGACAGGGAAGGAAGGTGGCTTTTGTTTTACATCATCGTGACATCATTTGGAGCAAGTGTCCCACGGAAAGTTTGCGAGACAATATAAACATACATACTCCGTAAGAGGACTCACCATTTTGTGCCTAATGATGCTGTACGCATGGCCAGCAAACAACCCTGAGGGCAGCTTCGACTCTCGCCGACCACTCGTATTTGGGACTTCCTGCATAGATTAGCAATCAGAACTGTTAAGCTGGTATCAACCGGTCAGACTAAGTCTAGTGAATACAGACAAAATGAACTACATGTAGTCGAAAAGCCAGCACCAGACTCCGCCAAATTTCAATGACAATTGTCCTCGACCAGTTCTCTCCAACAAAGAATAAGCTGACAACACGCGCCTGTGTACGCAATTCAATCAGCTTTTTGACAAAATATATTTCGTCTATTTGTGGACGCTTGACGACTTCTTTGCAACTGCTTCCACTCGCCTTCATCAGAACTTCTTACTCCCTCGGTGACCTGCTACGCAATTCTGATACGATGTGATGTCTAATCCGTTTGCTAACTTCCTTCGTATCTTAGTTTATTTGGAGTGGTGGGTGGACGCGCTGGCATGTGTTTGTGTGTTCTCGCTCATGTATGCGCGTAGTGGTTGGCCCGTGTACGTATGTTTTTGTGTGCGTGCATGCATGTGCATGTGCGTATACGCAGTTCTTACGTCTAAACTAGCTCTCCATCATTCAGCTGCATATTTCTGCAGTTTTGCACGTCAGATGACTCGATGACTGTGAATGTACAGCCTACAGCAACAACAGCAACAGCAAAATTAAACAGCAATAAAATCTACTACTGCTGCTGCAGTACTGGCAGTTTGTGGTACTGACAAACACAGCCGCGCCCATGACGGTTTCCATGGTCCAGCAGGTGGCCAGCATGTTGGTGAGTTTGGTCTCATCAATGGCGCTCTTCAGGCCAACGATCTCCGTGATGCCGCCCGTCATGTCCAGCAGCGCATCATGCACTCTGCCCCCATCTATGGCCTCGTAGCAGCCGTACAGCCTGCAGACATGAGCAGCGCGCGCAGCAGTCACTCAATGCCAAGAGTGTTTCTTTCACGTCCTAAAAACGCCCAGACGGGCAGTTTACAGCACTACAGAGTATAGGGCGTTCGGCGTTTAAGGGCTGCTTCTCCAACTGCCTCTTAACAGTCCTGCATTCTAAAGACAAGACAGAGAGAGACAGAGAGGGAGAGGATGCAGAATGCTGAGATTCTTCGTCAGCTGCTATCCACATATTCCCACTTCTATGCTTTCTTCTCGTTTTCCATCAAATCATGTCTAGTTCGATGGACAAAAGATTGAGTGTGAGTGGACTGTGTACGCACGCCCACGGCATGGAGCTTGCGCGCGCTTGTGCATGATACCTTAAGGAAATTTGGTTTCAATGGATATGACGTTGGAAATTTCATCTCAGGAGTTATAAGAACATAGACAACGGAATTAACAACGACAAGCCGCATTTGTTGACTTGGGGGAAATTAAATTAATAAACAAGAAAACAAAAACAAGTCATTGCTGATTGGGTTGTAAACCTGTGGTAAAAAAAAGTCACTGAACCAAGTATTACAGAGAAACGCAGAAGAAGTCAACGTTTCAGGGCATTATCCATTCACCTGGACTGACAAAAACGAACAAAATAAAATACAAAAAAGAACGAAAAAAAAATAAAATACAACAAAGAAAAAAGCCCACATTGACAATCACTTTCTTCCTGATGAAGGGGTAACACCGGGAACGTTGACTTTGTGTTTATCTATAATACTTGATTCAGTTACTTTGTTTTTGCCACAAGCAAGCAAACACGCAAACAAGATAACAGAAACAAAGAAGTACACACAATGAAATGGAAGAAGAGAGAACGAAGGAAAGGCAATAAGCAAAAAGGAACGGGATGAGGGAGGTTAGAAGGGAGGGGTGAGGGTGAAGGAGGACAGAAAGATTCTAACAGTTTGTGACTGAAACTGATGTGCCTAAGGTCTGTCGCTCACTTGGCGTAGGCCTTCTCGAGCAGCGAGCACCAGAACTCTTGGTGGGTCGTGCTGGACGTGTACTCCAGCTTGCCATTGCGCGTGGGCAGGCGGTCGTCCACCACCACCTCCTGCCACGTGCCGTACTGCCAAAAGTTGAAACGAAATATTCCTGAAACACAAAGCAACATGCCTTACACATACAGAGGATCCCTAAAGATGGTGAGATATTCCATAAACATGTGAAGGATCTATGAAACGCAGAGGGATATTCCTTCCCTGCACAAAGGAACAGTCCTTATACATACACAGGATCCCTGAAAGACTGTAGGATATCCCATAAACATATGGAGTATCTCTGAAACGCAGAGGGATATCCCTTAAACATCTAGGATATCGCCGAAACACAGATGGATAACCGTTAAACATAAGAAAGATCTCCGAATCAGCGGCACAGAACTGAAACATACGGCATATCACCACAAACAGCGGGACGGACCTTAAACTTACAGAAAATACTCAAAACAGGATAGCCTGGCAACAGGAAACGTGAGCAGATGACTGTGGGAAACGATGAATGGAACAGGGAGAAGCATTCGCACAGGGAAGAGAGAGGTCAAAGTGCAAGGGACCGGGACAGCAGCACAAAAAGAGGGCGAGTTGTATAAACCATGCACACAACCCTACCCTTCAACGCCGACAGAGGCGAAAAGCTATAATGAGCGGACAGTAAGGGTACCTGCGTAATACCTGCGTAATCATTGTCGAAGCTCTGGCTGTGGGGCACGACCTTCTCCATCAAAGACTTGCTGGTGGCCGCCAGAGACGCGGCAGCAGCAACAAACCAGCAGTTACCTGCAACGCGGCGGAAGGTGGTCATGTGAGCAGACATGGCGACAGCAACCGAGCAATCACGTGGGCAGATAAAGTCACACAAATAAGTTGGTCTGGGTTATTACTGGATGACAGCTTTATAGGACCTACGAACGCAATTTGTCATCGGTGTATATAGCTGGGCGTCTACAAATCTGTGAATGTGTATCTTTGTTGTACGCATGCCTCCGTTTTGTTGTTTTTTGTTCTGTTTTTATTTTGTGTGTCAGAGAAAAGGAGGGAAGAAGGGAAAGACCTGGAGAGAGAGAGAGAGAGAGATTGGTGGGGGAGTACAGATGGAAAGACTGACACTAGTGGTGCTGGAATTCCTGCCAGCTGATTACGAAGGCACGCATCATCTGCGCATTTATTCTACGTAACGTTTCATTACTCTCAGGCATGCATCATATGCGGATTGATTCTGCATAACTTTATCACTCGAACTTCTCCATTTTGTCTGACTCGGCTGTCTTCTCTTCAGAAACCACTAACAAGGGTGAAAACTGACGATAACCTACCACAGACTGTTGCGAACCAGGGGGGACTAGAGAGAGAACCGGCTTATCTCCGTATTACCCTCTCCGCCTGCGTGCCCTTGTAACACGCACACAAATGGCTCGTGGTGGCGCCCCTCCCGTATTCGAACAATTATTCTACTTGTGAGTGGAGACCTCAAAAATCATTATAATTATAAATTCTCCCTGGCCCGAGCCCCCACTCCACTCTATCACAAATCAATGACAACTGAGAATGATTTTTGAGAAAGAATAAAGAATATATTTTATTTACAAGGTAACTGATTGTTCTGTTCTAATAGGGCTGTACCATAGCTCCTTTCCGTTCATTAACCAACGGTGTTAGTAAAGACAACTGTAACTATTCAACACACTCTCGATCATACGTCATCCTTATACACAACCCCACTCTCGCACTTCACAAAATAGATAAGCGTACAATACCGTTGTTGCGTGAATCATCACCAATCACAGTACGCTCTTCAAGAGTTCACCACAATGTTCACTTGTTTTTTTTTCTTTTCTTTCAACGTCCTCCAGATTACGGCGAATCTTGTATCTGTCCGTGTCGTGGGTTGGTATCTGGTTTTGGTGGTTCCTCCACGCGTCGTGACGTAACGGCCGAAGTGGGTGACCTTTGCACTCTGCGCGTCACCGTCTCTCGCCTCAGCTTTCACGATTAAAAGTCCCTCATAACACCTTGCTAAGCCGACAGTTCTCCTTGTCCCTTTCACAACCTCTGAATGGCTGGTAGTCCCACAATCAAATGTGTCACCATAACCACTGGTAGTCCCACAATCAAATGTGTCACCATAACCTTTTCACGATGATTCCTTGAAGGGGTCGGATTTACAGCTGGTCTGTGGTGTTGATCGACATCCACCCGTCGCTCACACTCCCCACGAGTCAGCTAACACCTTTTTCCGACACTCTATTTACGGTATACACTGATACCGGGACTGGGCTAATTCGTAGACTGAGTTCAGTACGTCGAACGTCAATCTACACCTCTCTCGGGTCAAACGGTTATACCTCATACACATAACCCTACTGCTAGCGATCTCTCCCGTGACTGTTCTTTGCGATAAGTAAGCACTGCCGAGACTTCGACTCACTGGCTAACTACCACTGACCGGCAGAATTCCAGAATTTAGTCTATCAGAACACCTCCTGACGTCTATACTCACAAATACGGTGCAGTCTTAACTTTCCTCGCTTCAATCACGTGTCTCGCTAGGGTCACTCTATCCCCTCAATTGCCACAGTCACGATTTCCACAGACTCAATTTCCACAGACCCAATTTCCACAGACACACGTTACTTCTTACGAGCCCCTTATATATCCCCCGGACAGTGCAAGAAAAACAGGTGACTGCCGCTTGGAGTAAATTCTATCTTAAATTTAAAACAAGGGAACTGGACCAAGCTAAGACATGACAAAGACAAAGACAATCTACATGTTTCGGGGCACTACCCCTTCATCAGGACGACACAAAAACGACGAAAAAACGACAACAACGAAAACAGAAGAAAAAGAATTAGCTTCAGTAGATGTGGCGCATAGGCTGGACAGCAGGAAAATGAC
>SMGT01012133.1:238011-252239 GCA_004794575.1 Lanistes nyassanus | reverse complement strand
TACTCACTGTCCCTTAGTCATTTTCCTGCTGTCCAGCCTATGCGCCACATCTACTGAAGCTAAGTCTTTTTCTTCTGTTTTCGTTGTTGTCGTTTTTTCGTCGTTGTTGTGTCGTCCTGATGAAGGGGTAGTGCCCCGAAACATGTAGATTGTCTTTGTCTTTGTCATGTCTTAGCTTGGTCCAGTTCCCTTGTTTTAAATTTAAGATATCCCCCGGACGGTTCCAAATCCAACCTAACGTGGACCACAACGATGGCAGCGGTTCACTGCTCTCGAAAATTTTCTCCCGAGCCTTCGGTCTGAGGGATATCGGCTTTTCTGGTTGGCTGACCCCTCTTGTACCCCTAGCTGCGATTGGACCCTGCCCTTTCCCTTCTTTCGGGTCACTACGGTTCCAGCGTCAGTCGGACCTTTTGTTGACCTAAGGTCAAGCGGCGCTGTAAGCCTGGCCACGGTTGGTCCATTTTATCCATCGTGCCTGTCGCTTGTAGGCTTATTGCCCGAGGTTCGTGACACAGACAACTCACCTAGCTAGTTCCCAATCAAATGGAGATTCTGGTGTAAGGGGGACAACTAACTGTACAGCAGCACTATTGACAACTTACCTAGAACTCCCTGCTCAAGATCAAGATACATTGCCCCGTCTACAATGAATTTAGGATCTGGGAAGATTTCCTGCAATGGTGAAATAACAGAACTAAAGTCATTCTCAAGGAGCATCAACATACTACAATAAAATTTTTACATGTAACTTTTCATCATTCAACTTCCTTTATCGTAATTTAGTAATTATAAACATGTTTGCCAGCATAGATATACTACCAAAAATATATACAGACGAGTGTGATCTACTAATATTTCAACTGCATTAAGATTTATTTCAACTAAACTTAAATCTATTTTAATTACGAGAATCTCTCGGATGTCTCTGTGTCAGGTGCCACATGAGGTGACTCCGAGAACCCTCCACGTTTGTCGGTCTTTGCCTTGACCACCCAGCGTGCAGCGACGTTTCCGCCAGGGCTCCTTCATTTGTTTGTCGCCAGATTTGTCTGGGTCTTCCTCGCCTTCCGTTACCTTGTGGTGTCCATGTCGGTGCTATTCGTGGGGGAGTACTAAAGCTCATTTGTAGGCAATGTCCAGGCCACACCACCACCTTTCATGGACTGTTGTTGAAAGGGGTTTGAAGTTTGCTAATATAAGTAGCTTTTTGTTACTGATGGCATGTGGATAATTGATTTCAGAAATCCGGCATAAGCATTTAATCATGTGAAAATATGAATATATACAGCGCGCGCGCACACAGGCACACACAAACACGTACACAGCCACACCTACACACTCTTGCAAAGACCGATACACCGTGCTTTTTGAAAGCTCAGCATTGCGACGGAGTGACGAGTGTGTGCCCTCCAGAACCCCTGGAACGCGCAGTGCAAACATGCCCGCATCCCGTACGATACTAAAAATACAACCTGTTTACTTTTGTACGGGCGTGTGCGTTCACTGCGCACGTTGACCGGTTGACTGGCACCAATCTGTAAATTTAATCAGCACCCCTGTAGCAAGCCGATGTGTGCAGATGGTTACCTCAGCTACCAAAAATGGTGGGTAATGTGATAAGAAAGGAAGGGGTTATTTTTGTGTCCCGAACGCGTTGGAGTAGAAACCGTGTGTGAGGAACCTTTCTGACGGGTCGCTGTAATGAATGGAGCAAGATCTACAGGGATAGCGATGAGTTTTTTTTTTCTTTTAAAAAATCGTACAGCACAAACGAAAACAGCTCAAAAATGTGTTAGTCCTTGATATTTTTCAGTGACACGAAACTAAGTCAATGAAATGAATCATCAAAACATCACTTGAAAAACAAGACGGCTTCTAATGTGAGACCATACTGTCCTTATCAGTTTCCCAGAAACAGAACAAAAACAGTGATTTGATTGAATGATGGCTGTTTGAATCTAGACCTCACGTCTTTAGTACGGATGACTGGAAAACCTCTGCAGATCTAACAACAGTATGGACACACACGGGCGCGCTCGTCCACACACACACACACAAGTAAGAGTAGGATTTGGCTGTATGGTAGTTGGACCAGTGTCCTGAAAAGTGCTAAGATGAATAAAGACTTCTGGGAATTAAATTTGTCCAGGTGTGAACTATGTAGCACAATACCTGTCAGGTTCGGCACACAACTGCCTAACGACACAGTACTTTGCATATGCGGCGGGCAAAGAAGAGGCACCTCGAAAATACGCAAAAACGCGTTGATACGGTCATTGTGGTGAAAAGAGAGCCAAAGTTTCGCATTAGAAGAAGTAGTGTTAGCCAAGGATTGTCTTCACCTCCCCCCTCCTAAAAAATCCCCATTGCTCTCCTGTCTCGCGGCCCTTCCCTTCTCTCAGTCTCCTTAACATTCTCTCTCTCTCATGTATCCCCTCCCGCATCTAGTCGGTCTATCCTTTTCTCCCTCCCCCCAGTTCCTTCTTGCCTCTTTCACTCTTTTCCTCCCCCCTCTGTCTCTGTCTGCCTCAGAATGTGAAGCAAGCTCATTCCTGACCTTATACACCAGACGTGCATATTTTTATTGCCGGGTAAAGTTATGAAAAATAATTCATTTTCTCCCTACCCTTGTGTGTCTTTCCCCGTCACCCCTCTAATACCCATTTTATCAACGTCTGGTCACCGCGAAATCTCTAAAGCTTGTTAATCTCTGAAATGGGTGTGAAAGTGTAGACCTACGAAAGCTGCTCACCACACTGTAGCACATGGTTTGCTGTGTATAAATAAGCTTTTTTAGCCAGTAACATTTCTCTGTGAGGACGCAGGTTCGAGAAAGCAGAAAATAGTGCATGGTCTTCTCTCCATGTCCTAACCTTGGTGAATTAGTAGTTCAATTTAACACTGCACCGTTGTATATCTCACACAGCTATAAATATTCCCTTTAATATCACATAAGCAGAATACGTATGGTATGTAACATTCTTGTCTTTTAGTATCTGAAAGAGGTGCTTCGTTGTCTGCGGTGTTGTGTCCCCCCAGTAACCAACCCTGATGCAGTAAGGCCCCTTTCACAGCATTGCTGTGAGACAAACACACACAAAGAAAGAAAATGACAAAGCACAAACAGTAAAAACACTGAGCAGATACCGAAATAAATCTATCTGCATGAAGAAGGAAAGGAATGGCACGATCTTGTTCTTTATCCAGCTTTCGAGGTCCCTGACTTTATGACAGAAGCGTAAGAATAGATATGATCAGAGAATGCAGCTGTTTTCGATATGATTTCTGCACGCCACACACAAATACACACAAACCCCCTCTGACACACCCACGCACGCCTGCAGTTTAGATCTATGGGTCCGGTTTAGTCCGTATTTTACAAATTCCTCTATGCGGAACACTCTCCTACCACAGTGGTTAGACCGCTTGTGTATGTTTACATATACTTACAGGAAATCTAAACTGCGATAAGAAACGTAAATCAAGCGATTTGTTATTTTTTTAAAAATTGTGCCCTCTGGTTGTTCTACATCGCGAAGCCTTATGCACAGGGAGGCAACTTCATGACGTAGAGAAGTTTACAAATCATCAGGGGATCAGCAGTAACTTCCCGGGTTTGCAATCACAGCCGAAGATATTACTAAACAAGTGGCAAAGAAGGACTCACTTTAGGTCGCTTCCACTCGACGAGAGGTGAGGACACGGAAGAACGATAGTATAACGACGAGCTGTTTGCTGGGAAATCCTTGTCCTCGAACAATGTGCCAGTCAGACGACATTTTCGTTTGATGCTTTCGTAGTCTGTCATCGTCTTGTCGATATCGTGTCGTTCAGAGTGATCTGCCCTGTCGTCTGCTTCTGCTTCCTGAGATATGGCGGTAGCTGTAACAGTGGGATATGTTGTTGTCGTCCGGGGCCGACTGTAAGAGGGTGCGTCGTCTGCCGGATCTGTGCTGCTGCGGGCTGAAGTCAGTCACCCAGCTACACGTACCAGCGTGTCAGCAAGTGACCCAGATAGCGACACGCATTGGATTGGGCGGAGAGGGTGCATACGTAGGACATGGCGCTTAAACACAAAACAATTATTTTCGTCAAATCAAATACATCGCAAACGTTATGTGTCAATACAGGTCACACATATAAAGCAGTCCAGAGAAAAGTGTTACCATGTAATCTGTAATCTCTGGGTCAACCCAGCATTCACAACTAAAATTACGTCAACCTATACTGTTTTCAAAAAATGCGGGTTTGTGGTGGCAGTGGAAATTAAGGTACGTCGTTGAGACGTACAGTTGTCATTAATTACCACGAAGCATCGCAAGGCACATGCTGTTCATGCAACATTCGAACATTGAGTAGAAAAATCTGATCCTGTCGTGCCACTGTGCTATGTACCCACAAACTATGGAACCTTTTGATTTGCATTTCAGTGAGGAACCGACAGATGAGACATGCATGCAACAACCTAATTAATACTGGTTGATGTAACTGATTTGTTTCCTGTGTATCACTAACAGGCTTGTTTCGCAAGAAACATAATGTCTGACGGTGTATTTATGTGTGCATTATAGAAGCCAAATATATCTGACCTAGTCCGATACTTTGAAGGTATATAAAGTTACTGTTCTATATGTAGCAAGTATGTCGCTACTGACAGTAGACACATGCGGCAGACGCCAGACCAGAGTGAGAAAAAAGAGGCAGAGATCGAACGGACGAGTTCATCTGAAAACGTGCTCATTAGTTTTATTTTGGGGCAGCAGTTTGAGTCTATCTTTCAAGAAAAAGATTCGCCGAGGACTTGGGAAAATAAAGCTTTGTTATCCGTTGTTTTGGTTTACGAATGAAGACATACAGTTTCCTTCCTGCATGTCTTAGGTTCAGTGTGAAATATTCACATGTCGTATACGAACATCATTGTCGTGAACAGTAAAATTCATTAAATTCCCGAACGTTATTAGCATGAACAGATTAAGACACCATCTAACAGAAACACTGCAACGACCTTTGGGGAACAAAAGTAAATGCAGTGTTCCTTTAACTGAATGTATACAAGTTCTCCTCTCTCTCTCTGTGTGTGTGTGTGGATGTGTCATCGTGTATGCATGTGTGCCTACTTGATAATTTTAATAACGCACGAATCTCCCACATATAACACAGCTGTAAAACCGACGGAAATCCTAGATAAAAGTCGTCACTGACAACAACGCCTCGCACAACGAAATCAAGGAGAATAAACTGAACCAAATTTACTTTCTGACCACAGTCTAGTGTTTCTTCACAAGCCGTAGTCAGATCCAGGAACATCACTCGTTAACATATGTGCATATCAATTATCAGAGATATGAACATTTTACGCCATTCAATGCATTCTTGCTATTCTTTGACGTCAGAATGGCCTGTCACTAAGACTAGCATGTAGAATAAGTTACATGCATATTGATATGCTGGAAGAACAAACCGCCCCTCGCACTTTGTACCTCAACTCCAGTTTAACTAAGTGACCACTCAACTATCGTCAGTTTCCGAGAAATTCCTCATCCACAAACCATTGTGCTCTCCCATGCTCTCCCAAGCTTACTTCAGAGTTATTTCCTCTTGGCTGGTCCCTTAATTGTCATGCCATATACATCTCAACGTTAAACCTAAATACTGCTACGAGCTTCACGCAAACAGATGTTACAAATCACGAACAACCAGCTGCGTGCCCCGCCCTCATAAACAAATGGCCATTCATTCAAAAGTCAGGAGATTTCTTCCTTTTTTAATGGGAGTGTGCGTTTGGGACAAACGAATGTAATGTTAAAACCCAAGGCTTATACAAAATAAACAAGAGTTGCACGGACCTGCATTACTTTTATCTTTAAACCTTTCCCTTTCATTACACATCTAAGGACACCTTCCCCTGAAACGGACCTACAGAATCATCAACGATACATGCTCGTTCGGCGCAAAGGGGCAAATAACTCCTCATCAAGTGCGTGACTACAACAACCACGTGAAGCTGAGTAGCCGACCAGAGCTGACGTCAGAAACAACACCACAGATGCGACAACACGTTGGTGGATCACTTTGTTCTTTGGTCCAATGAGGAAACGGCTATTCCCGGACATTCTATTTGCTAGTCGAGTTGCAACAACTTGTTGAAGACCGCGCCTTTTGCCAGGTATCCTGCAGAACAGGAACCTTAAAGCATGCAGTAAACATGGCTCTGGTCATTCAAATATACATCTTATATACCTCTATTTCATTATTTATTCATGTATTCATTTTCTCCACAGACTGTACGTATTCGTACACTTATTAATATTCATTCATATCCAGTTGCTTTTTCAAAGATATATAAAGAAATAATCCACCATCTAGTTCTAAAATAACAATTTTTGCTTGAATATATACAATTATGCATCCACAAGAAAAATTAATGAAAAGCAAAGGTTCGTAACCAACAACACAGAACTGCAGCTGTTTCAGATTTAAATAGGAAAAAATACGTCAACCTGTTTTAGACCGCTGAATTATTTCCCTTTTCATTTGTCGGCTGCCATTCAAAAAGAACATTTTGTAAACATTTCAAAGTTCGTCGTATTCTCAAACATCTCTCTGCCTACACGGAAGTCGCAGCTCAGCTTCAGAGAGAATACAAATTCTACCACTTATAAAGCACAGCACCGTTTGCCCTCTAATGTATTGTTTTAGAGGCAATAAACTCTTCGTTTCACGATGGCGATCCTTTGGAGACCTAGTCCAGATATTTAGGTCGGACCATCGAGGAGGATGGTTCTATCCTCATCACAAGGGAAAGCCCTTAAAAATGAGTTGAAAACATCGTACTTCAGATCAGGATATAATTAAACACTATTATAGCGACCTGTCTGACCTGAAAAAACGCATTCCGTGATCCTTTGATCATCCCCAGCAGAAACCATGCGTCGACAAATAGTTAGTCCCAGTTGCAGTGAGCCCTGAAGAACTATAAACCTTCAAAGGGTTTCTATGTCTTCTAGTGACAAAATGCTATCCAGCAGGTTACCGCTGAGCGCCATCTTCAGCAAGGCCACACTCAACACCCAGAATGGATATTTTATGTATAAATCAGAATCACTGACAATATTTATCGCTGAAATCGCTGAAATAGTTCACATACGAAGGAACAGCTTTTACGTCATAAAATATATTCCGACGTAGACATCGATTATATAGTCTCATGTTTCGCCGGTAGTAGACGTCACCTGTAAAGACAAGGCGCGTTTCACTTTTCAGACTTGCTGCAGTTTTCATCCGCCAACCCCTCCCCTTCCCGAAAACTACGAAGCAGCTAGATCAGAACTGTATACTCCCCATCCTTGGGGACACTTTATGTGTTCTTCTGTTGTCTGTCTGTCTCTGTCTGTCTCTTTTAGAGATAATTTGATCTGCACATTTTAAATGGTGACACCAACCTTTGAAAGTGTAAAATTTACTGACATCTCCTATAGTGGTGCAAGCTTAGTCATAGACCTGACGTATCAGTAGTTGAAGGTGAGACAAGTCGTAGAGGTATCGCTCAGAGAACATGTGAAAGGATACGATGGGCGACAGAACGAGATCATTGTTTTATAGATAAGTTGATGAGAAACCGGACCCTACCCGTTGTTTGACAATTCTGCTGTGAAGTGTGTAAACTATTGGCTGCACTTTTTGTCAGCGCCAAGCGGTAGATACACAAAAAGACCTTTATTACACCACATCAAATGGATGAACTGTGGAAATCGACCTGTGCCTCCAGTATCAAAGATTTTCTGTTTCAACTCGGTTTTGGCCACGTTAGGTTAGCTCGGACCCAGTTAGACCATATATTAAGTACCTTCGAGATCTGCTTTGAAGATTTCGACTCAGTGTGTCAGACTTTTTGTGTCATAAAAACAGATTTAACAACAGAGATAAGATATGCCACGTAGTGACCTGGAACCAGAAGATGACGCGCACTTCCTATTAACCTGCGCCAGTTACCAGAGGCTAGGCCAAACCTATATCCCTAAAATATCGACATGGACTTCACATTAAATGGTAACTTTTACACCTTTGATGTCTAGTAACAGGAAAGATAATTTTCATAGAATAGCTGGATTTCTACATCATGGTTTCAAAATAATAAGTAATCTGCTTCATTTGTAACACCATTCCCGTTTTTTAAAATAAAAAAGTAATTAGCATTCACCTTTTTGATAAGTTATCACCCCATTGTAAAAGGCTATGATCTCACAATAAAGATAAGTCTGAGTCTGGGTCTCTCTCTCTCTGTGTGCGTGTGTGTGCGCGCGTGTGTGTGCGTGGAAGAATGTGCCTGGGTGTCACACGTATCAACCATTCTGCATTATTCTTGATTTCCGCCTATATCCAATATATATTTCTGTTTTGCCTTACCTTTAAGTCATATGAACATTATACGCACCGCCAGGCTAAATACGATATGCCAAACTTTAAAACACTCTTAAAGATTGCTGTTCGAATGCGAGCAAGGCAGATCGCACCTTCCGTTTTTGCTTACTCGGTTAACTCACTCAAGTTTCTGTAAAAGTATTCTGTGGTAATTGTCCTCCGTATGAAGCATAAAGTATCTCTCGTAAAGAAGCTGCAGTGCGCTAGTACAATTTAATGAAAATGAGTTTTGCAGGGTACGGGAAAGATGGAAAACACTTCTTTTGACACAAGTCTTTTGACACCGTATCTATGAGCAAAGATGCAGAAACATGGGGATCTGTAGGCTCTAGGAATACTAAAAATGTGGAACATCCCCATCCCTGGTTATATAAGCCATCGAGAAGTCAGTGAAGCCCTCAGCGAACATATATCATGGATACCTGTTAAAGCTTAGTATAAATGCGGACTTTTCAATGTTGTGCCCCTAATGAAGCCTGTTCAAAGATCCCCTAGCGCTGGATCTTGTTGATACTTCTACTGAAGTCTTTGAAGCTGTGAAATATTGGAATTAAAGAAGGTTAAAACCGACACAGATTATTTTGTTAACATTGGCTGAGCACTGAAGAAAAATCCCGGAAACGCGCTCAACTCGAAAATATAAACACCAGACAGGCATTATGCGATATCGTGCAACAGGTACAGCGACCCGCTAAATCCTCTTAAGAAATGTTGCGTAGTAGGGCGTAAATAGCTTCATGCAGCTGTGCACTGCTGGGTCGAAAGGAGCAGGGCGGGATCCAGGTGGGGGCAGTGGTTGGGGGGGGGGGTACTGCGCCTTACCCCGTTCGAGAACATGTGCTTTTTATGTGCATTGTCAACGTGGTTTGATTTCGCAAGTAGAGACTCAATACTGAAACCGGAAGTAAACTTCGTGGGCGAAAAGGCTGTACTTGGTCATGACAGGTGCTAGAAAAACCTTAGACCAGTTACGTATAATGACTGCCACTTCAGTCACCTCACTCTCTTTCTTTTCCCCCCTCCCCGCACCCTCGATGCACCATTGTAAGCAGCACATGTGGCCGGAAAACAACACTGAAAGTATAAATACCAAACCCCCCACAGAGGCAATAAAAACTGCATAAGGAATCCAGTGCTTCAAAACTCCATTGTTTAATAAACTCATGCCGATCTACTGAGAGAGCTTTCTCTTCATGCTAGTTGCTAGGAGACGCCATCGACTGTAGCCGAAGCTACGCCTGAGTGAAGCGACCTACATAATTTAGAGTATTCTCTTCACTGGGAAGTCTGTGCTGCCTCGATCTGTTTCAGCACTAACGAAGGCTGAGGACGCGAATCGCGCCGCTTGCACACACCCACCCAGCAGACGACATCTATTCACTGAAGGCAGTGGCGCGACAAGTCTGGGTGATCCCAAACCGTAACACCACGTTGCGTACCGGCGAGCCTCAACATTAGCTGACAGCACACCGGCTCGCCACACGCAGGCACACTTAGATAGGATGACAAACTACGAGAGCATCAAGAGAAGATGTCGCGAGACGGGAACGCTGTTTGAAGACCCAGACTTCCCTGCAAACAGCTCGTCATTGTACATTCGGGCACCGTGGTCTACGTCGCTCATTGAATGGAAGCGGCCCAAGGTGAGAATCGATTTTTTATGTTCTGTTCGCGCGAAGGCCTGAGTCTCATTATAGTGCGCGTACCTGCGCAGGTACGCGCACTATAATGAGACTCAGGCCTTCGCGCGAACTCGCAGCTCGTTTCTTGTGACCTCCGCAGTGAGTTACCGAGGTTTACCTGTAACTGCGGGCGACTGTAGCGGTACTGCGGCTGACTGTAGGTGTATGTATACACTTGTACAACCGCAGAGTCTGTGTGGTTTGTTTTTCATACTTGTGTGTTCCGGCGTCTGACTCAGAAGCGCGGACACGAGAGCGGAAAATCCCACTGCAAATAATCGATTACTGATGATGAGTGGAGGTTATTTATGGACAGAGCTTAAAGATTGCCTAGGCAGCTATAGGTTTGTTCCCGCGCAAATATATCCATATGTATGTGCGTATAGTTATGAGTCCGTACCGGGTGGGTCCATTGCCCTTTCAACAGAGGAAGCCATTATATCATTATTGTTACAGGTATAAGTGACCTCCGTGACGCTGTCCATTATATCATTATTTTTACATGTATATGTGCGGCCTAAGTCACCTCCGTGACACTGTCCATAGCAGCTTTAAGAGCGTGCGTTCGGGACAGGCTTGCGACTTGGTGTGCATGTCCTGTAGTGGTTGTCCATGAGCACGGCTATAGCTACCCCTCCTCTTCCGCTTGCGAGAATTTCGGAGAAATCGCATTACAGTTTATAAAATCATGTGCATTTTAAGTCATGTAGAAATGACCACGCCTGTATCAATTTTATATTCGAAGCTAGGGCAGCACAAGTCTAAGCGGACAGGAATCTGTATCGGCAGCGCCCAAGGAAAGTATGTTCTGCCTTCTTCAACGAGAGAATTCAGTTCTTGATCCTGGACTGTTTCACAGACTATTAAAACAAACATCCCCCCTCCAAAAAAACCCCTCAACCTTGTGTACCAGGAAGAGAGATAAAGAGATAGATGGGGGTGGGGGCGGAGGGGAAGGAAGGAGAATATTTGTGTAGCCGCACGTGCCATTCAAACAGGAGGTGCATAAGTCATCACGCAAAAATTCGATTGCAGCAGTCGGAAAACAGTCGCGGAAAAGGTTCCAGGGTGACGAGAGCAATCATTTGGCAAGCAGCCAGAAGCAGGTTTTGGTATCAGTGACAGTGATAAGAATAACGAGAGAAGAAGTTACATGCGCATGAGAGCCCGCGCGCGCGCACCCACACCCTCCCACGCCCACACGCACGCCTGTTTGCATGGTCGCTGTGTTTATTCGACACTGAGAAACAAAGCGCCGTGTCACTGAATCGCTAATTAAGGCCCACCGCAGACACATGAAAGGAATGAACTGGCGGAGACACGTTTTCTCGGCTTCGTGTTTAGTCATGCTGACAGCATCGGACTACAGGGTGGGATCTGCGCAGTTTTCAAACAACAGGCTAACAGGGGCCCCCTTCGATGCCGCAAGTTAGGCGCTCTGTTCGCTGACGTAAGTGACGGGGCACTCTTCAGTCACCTGGGTACTACGGCACAGTGCAGTCATTGTTGTGTCAAACAGGGATCACACAAGCAACATGCATTGTTTCGTCACACAGGTAGAAGGGCAGCGTTTGATCACGCACGTAATGGGACATGGGGTTCAGTTTGCTAATGCTTAAAAAAATGACACCAGCCTGGGGAAGGTGTAAAACATATTTGTTTTTTAAATTAATATTTTCTTCCTGAACAGGTGACAGTTTATCAGTTATTTCGAAGCAACAAAATAGAGCACAGAAAACAAACCAAAACAAAAAGCATAACCCGAGATGGGCTGTATGTCTGTTAACTTGTGAAATATAATGAATTGTAACAGCTGGAACGATGTGTACAGGGGGTGGGCATCTGTTAATTTAAAAAAATCCAGAACATGCGTAAAGTGTCTAGTGCACTGCGACGGTAGTGCCAACAAAAAAAGAAAAAAGGTCCAAGGTGTGACAAAAGGATTGTTGGTAATGGGCATTAGGCTACACAGACTCACCGAGAAGATTAGATTTCGCATCATCAGGGATCTTATTATCAGCGGGTCTAAGTTTGACACACACACACACAAAGGCGTACACACAAACACATTCACAAACGCGCACACACACCCTCCCTTTTCCGTGTACACTTAGATGGATTGGATGTGGTATATAAATGGGAAAGAGGGGTGGGGGAGAGGGAATGTGTGCGCGTGCATGCTACATTTTAGCAGAATACAGTTAGCAATGGTGGCTAGATAGTATGTGTTTATATCTCACCAAAGCAAAGACAGTGCAAGATTCGACAAATGCTTCATGACAAATGTATCATTAAAGGCAGAAGTGTTACATGTTCTTGATTTGCTATAGACTGCACAGCATGTTCATGATCCTTTCATCTTTCACGTGGCCCGCCGGGTTGCTAAGGGATATAGCTGCTTACCATCGTGTTAAGAAGGGATTGTATAGTCACAAGCCTTGTCTTCATTTCCAAGCAAGTGGTCAGTTTTATAAATTTAAAACGTATGACATCGCTCTCCATGAAAAATGTCCTAGTGTAGCGAAAGAGCACAGTCACTATCTTTAATTAATTGAATAGTTTCATTTAATATGCAGTCGTCCCTTGTCTTCATTTCAGGAAATCGTCCCCGATGCACAGTTCATCGTCGACGGGGCTTCTTACGTGGACCTGGAGCAAGGAACTCTCGGTGAGCGGCGTGCAGCCATCCACACAGAACATTCACGCGATCCTCTGTGTACTTTGAACTCGGACGATACGTGTAGGAAAGGAAACAGTTGACCTTGCAGCTGTCTATGGAATATTTAAAATGTTGATTCTGAGCAGTCTCAAAACCTGTGACAGTTTTCATGCCCATACTTACGCATCCACACATGCATGTTGTTGTATGTTTTTTTTATAGGCAGCAGTCTGTTTGGAATGAGTCTGGTGACCGACAGTGTTAATGGTTACCGTGGTTACCGTGCTGTGTTGCAGGCAACTGCTGGTTCGTGGCGGCCGCTGCTTCCTTGGCAGCGTCCAACAAAGAACTCCTGGAAAGAGTGGTCCCCACTGGTCAAGGATTTGGCACGGATTATGCAGGTAAGTGTGCAAGATGCGTTAGTGAAAAACGGCGCTTACGATGCAGATGCTTTAAGGCCTTTCCACTATTTGTGAGGACATTCCTAACGTCTCAGGGCTGTCTTGTATGGTTAATGATTTTTCTCCGGCGTTTCAAGAATCCTGTATATTCAAGAACTGTTTCGTCTGTTTAAGGGCTATTTCTTTGTGTTTCAGGGATATTCCGTTTCAACTTCTGGCAGTACGGTTCGTGGCGGGAGGTGGTAGTGGACGATCGCCTGCCTACACGAGATGGCCAGCTGGAGTACACGTCCAGCACGCGCAAAAACGAGTTCTGGTGTGCACTGCTTGAAAAGGCGTTTGCCAAGTGAGTTCTCTGCCCCTGTTTCTCGTACCCTCGTGTATTTAACAAAGTTCCATGGGCAGTGTATTCGACTTTATGGGCTTTCGTGGGATTGACTGTTGGTCGTGTAGATCAGTTACGAGAACGTATATGGAGAGACAAAACCAGAAACGTGGATCTGTGGAGCGACAAACCAAAATCCTATCAGCCAGCAGATCGCAAGGTGGAAATGTAGGTAGATGGGTTACACCTTCAGAAAGCCGGCAGAGGACATTAAACAGAGAGTTCTACAATACAACTCCCAGGGGAAGAGACGGGCTGGCCACCCAGAGACGATCTTGCATGGAGAAAATGAAGAAATTCTGACGATCGTGGGGTGAATAGAAGAAGATCTCCCAGAATTAAGTGGGCTGGGGGTCTGTTGCAGGGGCCTTGTGCCCCGGGAAGAACTCCTGGGAATAAAAAAGAAAGAATATTCCATTGACACGAGTCGACTTCTGACAGGAACTCCAAACAGGGGAAACGCCTTCAGCTACCACCTTTGTGTACGAGTGTATCTGCATTGTTCAACAGAATGGAGAAAATTGCTTGTGCCAAATACAGCTGAATACAAAGTAGGGAATGGGAGTGACTGTTTGTCACAGGGATTTACATGGGTGTTGCCAATGGTGTACATTAACTGTTACAAGGCTGCGCGGGCATTAGGAGGGAAGTCTTTAGCGGATTTTTTTTCAATACCC